>ML811814.1:102861-129858 GCA_009831015.1 Picea engelmannii
ATTTATAACTAAGCAGGAAAAATTGAATCAGAAACATGCTAAGTGGGTTGAGTTTATGCAGAATTTTACTTTTGTTTTAAAACATATCAGTGGAAGTTCTAACAAAGTTGCAGATGCTTTGAGCAGAAGATGTCTAATTTTGCTGGAGTTCTAGGTGAATGTACTTGGATTAGATCATTTAAAGGAGATGTATGCAGAAGATGCAGATTTCAAAGAAGCCTATGAAGCTTGTCAGAATCAAGTGTTTAGAGATAGAGGTCCATGGCTGGATTTCATGTTGCAGGAAGGATTACTGTTCAAGGGAAGTAAATTATGCATTCCTAAATGTTCAATGAGGGAAAATTTGTTAAAGGAGAAACATAGTGGAGGACTTGCTGGACACTTTGGGAATGATAAAACGTATGCAAAATTGAGTAGTTTCTACTATTGGCCAGGTATGAGAGTAGATGTACAGAAATTTGTCAACAAATGTCAAATTTGTCAATATGCAAAGGGGAGACAACAGAATAATGGATTGTATCAGCCATTACCTATTCCAAAGAAACCTTGGGATGTTGTAAGTATGGATTTTGTTCTAGGATTGCCAAGAACACAAAGGCGTAATGACTCTATATTTGTTGTGGTGGATAGATTTTCTAAAATGACACATTTTATACCATGTTCAAAGACTAGTGATGCTAATCTTATTGCAAACCTATTTTTCAAAGAAGTAGTAAGACTTCATGGTCTTCCTATGAGTATAGTCTCGGATAGAGATACCAAGTTTGTTGGACATTTCTGGAGAACTTTATGGAAAAATTTGGGCACTGATCTTAATTTTAGTTCAGCTTACCATCCACAAACTGATGGTCAAAGTGAGGTTACAAATAGAAGCTTGGGGAACATTTTGAGAAGTTTGGTTAGTGGACATCCTAATCAATGGGATTTGGTTTTACCACAAGCTGAGTTTGCATACAATGACTCACCTAACAGAAGTACAGGTTTGAGCCCTTTCAAGATTGTTTATGGAACAAATCCAAGAGGAGTGATGGAACTTACAGATTTGGGAATGATGGAGAAAAGGAGTGCAAATGTAGAGAATTTTGCTTCAGATATGAAAATGTTGCATGAACAGTTTAAAGAACAGTTGCAGAAGAACACTTTCAAGTATAAACAAAGCGCAGATTTGAGAAGGAAAGAAATGAATTTTGAAGAAGGTGATCTAGTATTAGCCTATCTGAAGAAAGAAAGGTTCCTTAAGGGTACCTATAATAAATTGAAACTCAAAAAGATTGGACCTTGTAGGATCTTGAGAAAATTCTTAGCAAATGCCTATGAGATTGAATTACCTGATAATATAGGTATCTCACCTATATTCAATGTTGCAGATTTATATCCTTATCAGGGGGGTGAAACTGTGACTTCATCAACAAATGAATCAGCTACTGGACAAAAGATAGCATGGAAAAAACAAATTCCTGTTATACAAAAGCTGGAAATGGAGAAGATATTGGACACCAGAGTTCTGAAGAAGACCAGAAGACATGAGTACTATGAGTACTTGATCAAATGGAAGAATAATCTAGTGGAGGATGCCACATGGATGACTGAAGCAGTTATACAAGAAAATGGTAGCACTGTGGAAGAACTCATGAACATGAGTTCATGAATTTTTCTGACCTGAGGAGTCTAATGCAGGAGCATAAGCTCACAGTTCTAGAAGATCTATGGCTGTTGAGAGTCAAAGAAAATTTTTACTAAAGAGAGTGGGTGCTCTTAAATTTAATTTGTTGTATTTAGTTCAAATTGAATAAATTGTCAAAGGATCTCGAATCCTAACAATATAATAGTTGTAGGAGAAGTTAGGATTACAAGCAGAAATTGTAGGATCTAAGTGGATTCGATCCAGACTTTGTGGATTTGAAAACCTAAGTTTGAATTGTATTTAAGCAAACTAAGTTTGATTGTAAAAAGGGGGACGAGAGAGACATGAAAGGGGGAGAGGACGCACAAAATCGTTGCAGAGGAGAGAAAGAGMATTCATTAATAAAAKTTTCTATCCATTATGCAACATTCTTATATGTGTKAAACCCTATTTCATCTRTGTATGATTATGGTATCTCTGTTCTCGTTGATGGAACATATCTGATCTATCATATTATTTCAATCATCCCTGGAATCGAAGCCATACTGTAATGAACTGATATTTCATTCTATAAGTGTTGTACCGACGGTGGAAAGCAAAGCGAAATTTGAACGGACCAAGGATCGACGGTACCGATCATCTAGAAGACGAACGACCAAGGTCGGAGTGGAATCAAACAGCAAGGAGTCGACGGTCCCAATCACAGCGGAAAATGGAGGGTGCAAACTCCGATGCGTTTGGTGTTTTTTGGTGCAGCCACGTGTCCATCGGTGTATGGAAGTGGAGATTGAAGGCAAGTATGAAAAATTATTAGTGGTGTTTTCCGTTGGGTTATGATCATGTCACATGGTTATAAGGTGCTTAACACCATGTATAAACACATCTCCATTGGGTGCTAGCAAACCAAAAAGTGCTTAATTCACCAAATTCGATAAGAGTCCTATCAAAAGAACCGAACTGCCAATTTAGCAACAGATAACTAAATTTAGCTCTGTCTATCAGATTTCACTAACACGAGTTGCATTACAAATGCTAATCTAAAACCAGAATGAGTAATAGGTGCACCCCAGCCTCTTACTTATACTTTTCCTTCTAATTCTCTATTGAGTTAGGTTAACTCCCAGGGTTAATCTTCTATTCTTCTGTTGAGTTATCTATTACTCCTTTATCCTTTCCCTTTCTTAAGTCAACTTAAAAATATAACTTTTAACTTCTTGACTTTCCCCCCTTCAGTGTGAGACTATGACCTACTAGGGGTGCCCAGGCCACTGAGTCTCCTCATCACCTCTCTAAGAGGTGGGGGACATTACACTCTGTTGCTCCTGCTTCGCTCCGGTGCTCTCATGAGGTCAAGACCAAGAAAACAAAAACCAACCAAAGTGAATATAGCAAAATTTATTCAACTGTCAACTTATGTGTATGATCAAGGAATTACACAAAAAGTGAGAATGAATTTATGGGAAAGGGACATGCCACTGTATCATATTAATCGAAAGTAGAAGATACAACCTGATCGCCTTGATCTCGCAAGCTTCCTTTCGGTGGCTCTTGGCTCTGACACACACACTTTCTTGATCCTTGTATGAAGAATATCAAATCCTCTTGATAGACTTGCTAGAGTCTCTAAGCTCCTATTTAAGCTAAGTCCATCACACAATTCCTTCACCAATTCTCCAATGAATCTTGCTTAACCTTTTCCATGAGAATTCCATCAATATATAGAAGAGAATGAGATGGTTACTTGGATAAGAATGATCCCACAATATCAGGGAATCCAGTACAAGGATAACCATTCGAATGCCAACCCATTCTTCTAGAATATTCCCTTCTAGAACCATCGAGAATTCATCTTTTTCCAAAATTTAGAGCAAGTTCGCACCCTAGCCATGTAGCACAGTGCGAGAAGTTCTCACCCTAACTTAAGGAAGCCTGCGAGAATGGGTCATTCTCGCACCTTAGGATATTAGCAACCTGCGAACTCTCTTCAAAAGTAAGTTTTCTAGGAAGAGATGAATGTCACCTTTCTCAGGAGAAAGTTTTTATGAGGAGCCTGAGTACACTATCATCAATACACCATCACGATTGACCAAAATCATGGGTAACAGAATGCCCCGCAAAGTATGAGGTTGAAACCAGTGACAACCGAAAGACTTTATAAACTGCATGTGTGTGTTGGAAACCAGAAGCACACCTAATCGGAAACCTGCAAACAAGCAAGCATCTGCAGAATATCATATATATTAATTCCGAGGTAGGCATTCCCATACTCAGATCACATATGAATGACATTGTAGACATAGGTCATGGCCACCAATCATACAGTGTGGATCCATGCCGTCAAAATATAGCATAGCCACCAAGAATACACTGTGGATCTATGCGAGAAAAGTCAAATTGAGACGACATAGCCACGAGACATAGAAAGTGGATCTATGTGTTGAAAATTATACATATTCCATCACAACCTGGACAAAGAGATGATATCCAGGGTCTTCAATCTCGTCGCCCAAAATTACGAATCTAACCATGTGATTACATGTGTTGAAGTCGAACATGGAGGAAACCACTTGATTACCGATCATTGATGAAATCGTTAACAAGTGCGAGGGAAATCACCATTAATGTCAATGGCTCCCAAGGTACTCTAGTACAATCCTTCGAATGTGAATGAATGAGTTGAGGTCAAACATCCGACAGAATATTTCGATCAAAGGTCAATGATGTAAAACCACTGTCGAAAGCGAGGAAACCTGCCATTGAGGCATGCAAGTTCCAAGGTACCAAAGAATTTCTAAGTCTTGTTTCCGGATAATGAGCTGAAGTTGACGGAACAAAACTCATCACAGGAGGGCCTTGATGTATCCCCCATCAATGACATGAAATGAGTAACAGATTTTGAAGGTGAAACAGAGTATGATGTAAGTTGGACTGGACATAGGGAAGGTCGACACAGAGAGAATGGACAACTGCAGATGGCCAACTCAATAGAGGTTTCAGATGAACTTCTCTTGAACATATGAATGACACAACCAATGATTTGGCAGCATTGACTTAGAGCCGACACAGGGTATGACCTTGTAGCAAATCGAATGAGAGACAAATGGATTTCCCAAACTATCTTCAAATAATGAATAGGGGGTGCCATGTTCAAGAGAAACACTTACTGCCAATCAATATGAAGACGAGAACATATCCCTTTCCCAAATTTTCCCCCACCATCTCTGGCGAGTACCTCTTTATTTTTACGCAAGCTTGAGGAGGATAACATATGCTTGTTGATATAATGTTATCCTTCAGATAAGTCCTTTGGAGAATGTTTAACGAACCCTAGGAAGGAGTGGTTTGGTCCCATTACGGGTCTGTCGATGTTTGTTTAACGAATCCAAAGATAGAAAACTCGAAGGTTTTTCATGATTATAGAGTCTGGAAAAGCACTTAAAAGAGAACTCTCTCAGTTCCTTTTTTGTAAAGTAGTCTGATGAGACCAAAAAAGAGATAAATTATCGCCCAACAGATGCTTTCTTCAAATACTTTATCGAGCGTGAAAATAACAATGTCACTCGGCTATATTTTCATGTTTAGAGAGTCTGAAAAGAGCTTAAAGAGGACTCTAGGGGGGTTCCTTTTTCATATAACCTTGTTGAGCCCGAAAAAGTGATAAAAGTATGCTCAATCGCATTCTCATGTATTTTCAAGCATGAGTATGGACAAAGACCAAGCTCGAGGTTTTATACAAAAAGCATAAAAAAAAACAATCAAAACATGCGACGAATAAGAAAAACTATGTCTGCATCCCTATATATGAACATCGAAGTCGTTATGCCTGCAAAAGTTACACTCAAAAGGGAATTAGGGATTAGGTTTTAATAAATAAATAAAAATTCAATAACATGGTAAAAGTAAATATAAAGAAGTAAAAACTCTTTTTACCATATCATTTCAACTTTACCACTATTTGAGCCCAAAAACCCCTCTTTTACCCTCGAAATTCGGCGTCAGATTGCGAGAGTTACGAGCATCCATTAGACGATCCGTCAGTGACAGTGAGGTAGGCTCTTTGTCCTCTACTCTTTCATGGTTTAATTTTTCATTTTCATTGGTAAAAACTATCATTTTGAGTTTGTTTTCGGGGTTATCATGGCACCCAACCATTCTTGCAGGTGAGCTACATGGGACCTGCGAGAATGGGTCATTCTCACAGATGATCCCATAGTATCCTACGAGAACCTCGCACTATGCCTGAAGGGCACTTGCAAGAACCACAAAGTGTAATTTTTTTTTTTTTAAATTTCTCAATGAAAAGACACCAATTTGTGAATAGAGTTATTAATCTTCTTTTTGTGCTTCTTATGTAGGCATTTGGCCATCAAAATGGTTCTGGAATGGCGCGAAAGGGAGTACGAAGAAGATAATTCCATTGCTGGAAATCATCTGCCCACCATTGCCACTTTGAGAAATTGTGGTCTTCTGAAGTACTTTCGTATCCCGGGCATGAGGGCCCAAATCAGGTTATTAGAGTACCTTGTGCATATGTGGGATCCCGATCAGCATGTATTTCATGTAAGGATTCACACATTGTCCTTGGATATTGAAGACATTTACTTCTTGACAGAACTGGCATGGCATGGGTACCACATGAGCCTGACTGGTAACAAAGGTGGTGGGTTGCCCATGAGTGAGTACTGTCACTTACACTATGTTTCAGAGGCAGAGAGGAAGAAAGGGAAAGTAGCTATTTGGGAAGTGTGGGATTTGACCCTTCGCACTATTTTGTTCACCATTGCACGTATGGCTGGGAGCTCTGCTCCTCACATGACACTCCAGAGTTACTTTCAGTATGCCATAGAGTGTACTGAGCCTCAGGTTTTTAACTGGGCAGATGCTATGCTTCGTAGCATGAAAAGGTAGTTGACCAAATGCAGACGAGGCAACCTGAAGCAATTTGGGTACGGGTCTTTATTAGTGTCCTTCTTTCTCAAGAGGGTTCCATTACTAAGGCTGCAGGTTGAGTGGGATTTACCAGCTCCCAGGGATCCAAGAATGCTAATATGGTGTCAGCTCATGGCCCGACACGTAGCTGGACCAATTATCAAGTATTATGATACCTTCTTCGACTGGCTGCGACCACAGATGTTGATGGTCGATGATTATTCTTATGCTGGGTTGGATTTCCGAGGAGATCCAGACTTAGTCCTGCATGAGGGTGCTCAGTGGGGGGAACTTGGTAAGAAGTACACATTTTTTTATTTTTAAATGTTCTTGTGAATTTTATCATATGCAAAAATTTTTTATATGTTCGTCCAAAGACTAAATACAAAATTCATTGTTGATGACACAGATGTGGGACCTTACCGACCTCCTAGTACTTCTCCCATTCATCGACGAGGAGAGGTAGCATTAGTGCCACAATGGGACGCTGACGATTATCAAGTAGTGGAACAAAACCTAGAGGGTTTGACAACAGATATTCCAGACATACCTCTTGGAGAGGTTCCACGACGTTATCAACGTCACACAGTAGGAGTGTTAGAGTCCATTGGTCGACTGCTCCGTACGGTTGCCCAGGTAGTCGTGTGTTACCATGAACGTCATCCATGACATCACTTTGTAGAAGCTATGAGCTTCATATTTTGGCATTTTGGTCTTCAGAAAGAAATTTTTGTAAAAACTCTTTTGATCATTATATATACATACAGCTTCTATCAGCTTATCGTGTGTTATGTGAAAATTGATGTGATTGATTTATAAATGATCCTAATGTCTGTCTAATACATAGTTAGCCAATGCATTAGTTAATGTATTTAGACATCTAGGAATATGTTGATATTCAATATAATCAAAATAATGTTCCAAGAGGCGAATTCGCAAATACACCTGTAACAAAGTAGGACTTCGAATAGTATAGACATTACTTAACTGTTCGAGTTGCACAACCAAATGATGGATTCTGAGCAAGATAGCATCAATCAACAATTCGATAACAGTGCTATACTCTGCAATATTGTTGTTCGCACGGCCGAGACACACACCTCGTAAGGAGACGAGTTCATTTGTAGGGGTGTAAATTGCCCATGTAGCGGAAGCAAGGTTCTGAGTACTATGGCTAGCACCATCAGCAAAGCCAATATAGGGTAGCGAAGACTCCGACATCTGGAAATCAAACACAACATCACATAAAGGAAGAGACCAGATAACGACGAAAGCAAGCTATAGTAACATACAAGAAGTATGATGCAATAAAAATACAAGTACTTGTGCACAGATGATTTTATGCATAGTACTTCTTCAAGTACAACCCATTCTTGGGTTCACTCAAAGGGATACCATCATAATATAATAACTCATAAGCTCCTTTTTCCAAAACTCATCGAATGATATAAGCACCTCGCCACATGGCTTCAAATTTTCCAGCTCCTAGCATATTTCGATCCTAATCATAGAGGATAACGAGATCTCCTTCAGAGAAAACACGAGGCTTGACATGTTTGTCGTGTTGGGCCTTGACAAGTTTTTTCTGAGCTTATATGACTAGGGTAGCATCGCGTCGAGTTTCATCTAATCACATAAGATACAATAGACGTTCTTCCTTAGCAGAAGTGTTTGGTAGGAGTTCAACAACTAGTTTTAAAGAGGATATCTCGCATTCAATTTAGAGAATGGCTTCGAAATCATAGACTAACCAGAAAGGTGTAAACCCAGTAGCGGAATTGAAGGATGTCCGGTAAGCCCACAATGCTAAAAACAACATTGTGTGCCAAATTGTTTTGTGAATCCCTAGCATTCGTCGGAGCATAGTTATGAGAACTTTGTTAATTGCTTCGACTTGGCCGTTAGCTTGTGGGTAATAGGGCATTGAGTTTTCATGGTGAAGACCCAAATTTTCAGTAAGTTCGGACATCATGAAGTTTCTAAAGTGGCTACCATGATCAGCGACGATAGCCTGGGGAACACCAAAATGAGCTATGAAGTGATTAAAAATGAATAATGTTGCGGTCTTTCTAGTGTTGTAAAATGTCAGCACCACCTCGACCCATTTCATAAAGTAATCAACGACTACAATAATGTATCCATGCCCCCCAACTGAGTGAGGGTGACATGTCATGAAATCGATGCCCCATTTTTCAAAGGGACCAACAAAGACCATAGGGTGAAGAGGAGTGGGATGTGGTCGTATCTTGTTATTATAGGTCTAGCAAGCATGGCATTTTTGAATGGAAATTATGCAGTTGTTAAATAAATAAGGCCAAAAATACCCTGGTCATAAGATCTTCTGGGCAGTAGCATACCCAGACATATGACCACCACATGCTCTAGAATGGCAGTCATTCAAAGCTTTCTCGGCTTCATCAAGCGTTAAGCAGCATCAAAAAATAGTGTCAATCCCCCGACAATAAAGAGTATCCCCGAGGATAATATATTGACGAGCTTGGTAGCGTATTCGACGTCAGTCAGTACTAGAAAAAGTTGGCTGGAAAGTCTAGGTTTGGAGATATATGATGATATCGCCATACCAAAGATCATCGGTGCTGATGAGGAAAAGTGATTCATCGGGTAATGAATTAGCTGCTACATTTTTCGTTTTAGAATAGGGAAAGTCGCATATCAACTCAGCAAACACTAAGGACTTCTTAGACTTGGCATGTTTGAATTCCAAGTCAAAATCCTGGAGTATTACAATCCATTTGGAGTATTTTCCCCCTAGAAATTGACGTGTGAGAATGTGTTGCATAGGGTTGCAATTAGAAATCACTGTAGTCTTGCATGAGAGGATATAGTGCCAAAAGCATTGGACGGCAACCAAGGCTAGTTTTTTGACATGTAAATACTTGATTTCTACATGTAAGATCTCATTCTCCTCTATGATAAGGATCAAGATATGCTAGAAGCTTGGAAAAAGATGAATTCTCAATGGTTCTAAAAGGGAATCTTCTAGAAGAATGGGTTGGCATTTGAATGGTTATCCTTGTACTGGATTCCCTGATATTGTGGGATCATTTTTATCCAAGTAACCATCTCATTCTCTCCTATATATTGATGGAATTCTCATGGAAAAGGTTAAGCAAGATTCATTGGAGAATTGGTGAAGGAATTGTGTGAAGGACTTAGCTTAAACATGAGCTTAGAGACTCTAGAAAGTCTATCAAGAGGATTTGATCTTCTTCATACAAGGATTGAGAAAGTGTGTGTGTCAGAGAAAAGAGCCACTGAAAGGAAGCTTGTGACATCAAGGCGATCAGGTTGTATCTTCTACTTTCAATTAATATGATACAGTGGCATGTCCCTTTCCCATAAAGTCATTCTCACTTTATTGTGTAATTCCTTGATCATACACATAAGTTGACAGTTGAATAAATTTTGCTATCTTCACTTTGGTTGGTTTGTGTTGTCTTGGTCTTGATCTCTCGAGAGCACCGGAGTGAATCAGGACTTCGAATCAAGTAGTAGATAACATGTTCATCCTTAGCATTATCCTCTTGGATGAGAACCATACCAATGGTGTAATCCGAGGCAACAAGGTAGAGGAAATAATCACGACTGTAATCGGGGGGAAAGAGAAGTAGAGCACGTGTTAGGGACTTTCAAAGCTTCGAAAGGATTGTTGGCGATGGTATCCCATACGAACTCGGACCTACTTTTTAGTAGCCGCGTAAATCCACAATTTATCTCGGTATAATTTGGGATAAAATGACGAAGAAAGTTTGCTTTCCCCTGCAAACTTTGTAACTAGTGAAGTGTAGAAGGAGGAGGGAGATTAAGGATTGCCTCAACCTTTAAAGGATCCACCCTAATCCCTTGACGCGAAACGATAAAACCTAGAAGTCGACCGGATTCCACGCATAAAATGCACTTATGAGGATTCAAACGTATACGGTAGAACCGACAGCAGACGAAAATGGCGCAGAGGTGGGTTGGATGATCGACTTGATGCATTGAGTGAGCAGGAAAATCGTCCAGATATGGTTGAACGATGTGCTTGATATCATGGAAAGCATAAGACATAGCACATTGAAAAGTTGCACCAACGTTCTTGAGACCGAAAGGGAGTTTCCAATAGGCAAAAGTATCCCAAGGACAAATAAAAGCAATCTTATGTTGATCCTTGGGAACAATGTTGATTTGATTATACTCGAAGAAACCGTCCATTAGAGAGAAGATTTCACTTACAGCGCAATCGTCGACAATCTGATCGACGAAGGGGGTAGGAAAATTGTTTTTGGGACAAGCTCTGTTGATATCCCTATAATCAACATATACACGAATTGTGCCTTGTTTCTTGTCAATCGGGACAAGATTGGAAACCTAGTCAGTGAGAGCCACCAGATAAACAAAGTTGGCTTTAAGAAGCTTCTCGACTTCGAGCTTGATAGAAGCCGCTTTACGTGGGCGAACTGGACGAAGGCGTTGTTGGACGGGTTTATCGTCGAGATATGACTTGATCTCATGTATCACAATCTCAGGGTTGATACCCGACATTTCTTCATAGCTCCAGGTGAAGATGTCATGAAACTCTTTGAAAAGGGATGTGTATGTGACGATTTCGTCAGAAGAACACGAAGCTCCAATATGGACATTTTTGAAAATCCTAGGTTTGATGGATATGTCGAGGGGAATAGTGGGCGAGATATTTCTTACGTTACCTTTAGAAAACACATCGTGTGCAGACTCAAGAACGGTCGAGATGATGACAACGGTCGATGGGGTCGAGATCCGTTGATAGTTCTCAATGGTATGTTTCTCCAGAAATAGGATGGAACGATGATGTCCATCATCCCGAGGGGTGTCCTCCATAACAGACATGATCATCTTGTCTGTGGGAAAAATGACACGGAAAGGATCTGGAGATAACTCACCAAGAGAGGGGGTAGAAGTGGTTGTCGATTGAATGGCCTGATAGGTGGATTCGACCGGACTTAATGACATTTCATCTTCGTAATGAGGATGATCTCCAGGGTCAGGTACTATCCATGGGTCGTGAGACACAGGAAGTTCATGAATCGAGGTGGAGACCATGTTGATTGAAGCAACAAATGAGCGTGGAACATCGGGCAGTGGAATGGGGAAAGTACCCATTAACGAAGAGTCTTTTAGAAGGCCTACACCGATGTTCTAATAACCCGGTGGGGTTTTAGCGATGAACGATATATTTCCATTACGGGTATCAGAATTAAAGAAGGCCAATTGGTCGATGGTGACTACCTTCCCTTGATGTGAGAAATGCACCACATGGAAAAGGGTCGACACAACTGCACACATGGAATCGATCCAGTTGCGACCAAGTAGAAGATTGTAATCAAGGGGAGCGTCAAAGACTTCCACTTTGACTTGGACCATTTTGCCTTCTAACATGATGGACAATGAAGGAAGGACACTGTAGGGCTTAGAACTAGAGCCATTGAAGGATTTGAGAATATTCTAGGATTCATTCAAAGAGGGAGAGCCAATGGCTTTCCAACAGGTAAGAGACATAACACACGTCGAGGCACCCTCATCGATAATGGTTTGACAAATGCTTTTGTCAGAGACAATCACTTGGATTTGGAATGCGAGTTGAGGGGGTAACCTTGGAATGTGATCTTCCAAGTCAAAAATTATTAAATTTGTATCCGTCGGGTCGATTCCACTAATAGCTTTCAACAGTGCCTTCCGTTGTGTGGGACAAATTTGAAGGACTTCGAGAGTTGACATCGCAGAAGGTGCTTGGGCCAGGTCTTCAACAATGTTGTATTTCTGTGTAGCATGAGCATGAGGATTGAAAGTCTATTTTTGAATGAATCCCTTTGGCGGGGGTCGAAGAACTGCGTCAAGGCTCGGTTGTTCGAGATGAAGAGGATCGTTGGTAGGTGGAGTCGTGAGAGAGGGTTGTACCAAGGAAGGAGGTAGATCATCAACCTTCTCTTTAGAGAGAGAATAATCTTTTCTTTGAGTAGTGAGTGCAACATCGCTCTGCTTTGAATCGCCAGTACACATCAAGACATAGGATGTAGTAGAAGATTAGGGTTGGTCATGAATGACCAACTGAGCCTATTGTTGAGATGGGAAGGGTTGTTGAGATGGGAAGGGTTGTTGAGATGGTCATGAAGGAACTTAGTGACCTCGGTGCATCATGGACAATCCTTCGTGTAGTGATCATCACCACAGATAAGACAAGGGTATCAAGGTTTGCACTTATCCTAATCGTCAACAGGTGTAGTTTTGGTTCACTCTGCTTGAGAAGTATTTGTTTCCTCCTTATTCTTACCCCTTCCCTTTTTAGATTTGTTTTTATCGGCTAGGGTAGATTGGACTGCATTTACCTCAGAATTCTTGCTGGTGGGAGGGGTAGGAGACGAAGAATTTTGAACATTAGAAGAAGTAGGTTTGGGGTTGGTGCTTGAGGCAGAATGTGGTTGGGCCTGGAAAGTGCCAATCACACCATCGGCTGCATGCGAAGCAGCTAGAGTAGTTGAAGTGGAGGAAGTGGAAGGACGAGGTAATTCAGGTAGTAAATCGTAAAGGGTACCCATTTGTGAGTAAATGAGGTCAAGGTATTGAGAATGACTTATGGCCTGCTCTTCCGTGACTACTCCACCCATGGCAATGTCATGACCAATGTCATTCACAAATGATTTTGTGAACCACTCTGCCAGCAACTGATCGAGGAGTTCGAGTTTAATGAGATGTCGTCTCCGTCGCCACTCATGAATGTGATTGGATATATGAGTGCTTTGTTTTGTTTGAAAGAACTCAAAATCTCGATTCCCATTTCATAACGGATCGGTAACTAGTATTGTGTGAGGAAATCCATAGCTAAGGTTTTGAAGTCAGCAAAGAAACCTCATGGTAATTCTATATACCACTTTGCAGTAGAACCTGTGAGGGTTCGTTGAAAAAGACGTAAATGAATAGAGTCATCCATCAACAAGTTGGATGAACACCAGAGGTGAAAAGTCACGACGTGATTGTTCAGGTCCTCTCCCACTTTACCATCTAATTTAGGAATGTCTGATGGTAGCTTGGCTGGTATAGCAGGCCATTGGGGAGAGTGACAAATTGGATAATTTAAAATCCTTGACAAATCTGGAAGATCCAAAGTGGCCAAGAAGGGTAACTGTCGATTCACCTGCAGGTACTGGTGGATTTTGGGAGGAATCCCCATCGGCAAACCAGTAGGACCATAAGCAGTCTGCATATAATGTGAAAACCCAGGCAAATTCGGTGGTGGTTGGAGAGGATAGTAGCTCATGGGATTGTATCCTAGAACAGGGACATGAGTTTGAGCATTCGAGCCCCAAATGGGATTGAACGTACTGGGATATGGTTGGCCCATACTAGGGGGTATCACAGATGCAGCTAGAAACTGTTGCCCCCCAGTCGATTGAGGAGGATGTTGTATCAACTGATTCCAATACTGAGCCAAGGACGGAGGTATGTTTTGTCCATAAGGTGGGGTCGGTCCTCCTATCGAAGGTGGTGTTCCAATTGGGGGTAGCGTTCCAATTGGGGGTTGTGTTCCAATTGGGATTTATGTTCCAATAGGAATTTTCCCGTTGAGAGGAGGTTGAGTCATACCACCTTGGTGAAATTGTCCACCAACAGGAATCTGGTAAGTTGGTGTGAATGACGGAATAGTGCCACTAGGATTAAGACTGCCAGTGGAGGATGAGAGAGGTCCTCCAGAAGGAAATTGAGGGAGTGTTGGAATAAAACTGGGAAGAGAGTGCCCAGAAGAAGAAGGACCACAAGGAGATCCGGATGGGGTTTGCGTAGGAGTGGAAATGGAAGCATTCAACGCACGGTATCTAGGTGGTAGTGTTGGGGTGACGTTGGGCGTTCGCGGTGTGCTGATGGGGGTGATACTAACCGCAGTAAACCTAGTGTGAACACTCGTAGTATCTGTATGATGGGCCATTTCAATAGGGATGGTCAAGATATGGTCAAATCGTGGGGCTTCTGTACCAGGAAAATAATAGGTGGTAGTAAATGGTACTGTCTCTAGACTAGAGATTTCAGAAATCATAGGTTAGATGATTTCATCAATCATAGGTGAGCCTGGACCAAAAAGGTCCCATCGGAAAATGCCCGTAGACCAAAAAGGATCTTGGCCTTCAATGCCTGGAAAGGGTCCAACCGGTGACCCAGAAGAGGTAACAACTAAGTCTTCGGAAGAATTCAGTCACATAAATGTTCACTCAGAATTAGGGTGAAGTTGAAATTCCTCTTGAGTATTGGTAATTCGAAAATGTTCTAGAGAGTCATCTCGTTCCACTTGTGGCATGGTGACGGTTGGGACTTCACTTTACCGAGGAGAGCCCTCAGGTGAACTTTTTGGAAAGCGTTGAGAACCTTCTAGATGCTCTGGAGATAAACCCTACATTCTACGTGAACGACGTGGAGGAGCTATTGTAAACGAGTGACCAACTTACGAAAAAAATCGTATAGTCAACTTTGGTAAACAAATAGCACGCGCTAGTAAACAAAATCTAGGAAGAAACACCAAGAAAACAAGACCTTCTAATTCTGAAGTCACTAGTTGGTGATGAAATCTAATGGCGCAACAATGAGATGAGAAGGGGCTGGGCTAGGGTGGAAAAGTTACGTTGACGACCTGCTTAACAAACTTACACCCTAGTGAAAGCTCCCACACATAATCGTGGGTATACCCTCCAAGGAGCCCGAGTGAGTTGGCCCAACGTCGATTCCAGGTACCATGAAGATTTTCCCCTTCACAGTCACCTTGTGTAAGAACTTAGAAAGATAGGCCACTAAGGTTACCACCGACAACAATAAATCTTGGGGGGACAGTCGACAGTTCGATCCACACACAAGGGCAGGGTATCTAGCCTGAAATCAACTCAAAAGGATTCCACTCATCATTGTGGGCATACCTCGAAGTGATCCCCATAATACATGCAATCTCTACATCGATATCAACAAAGCAGGGTGAGTAACTCTATCAATATCAATGCAACCTTGTGTGAGAAGGGCTTCCCAGGACTAGATGTTGTAAATGGAATTTAACACTCCTTAACACAAGATGCTATTGTGTGTTTTGTGATTTGGAGAGTGTATCTCTCTTCCTATTCCAAAGCGCTATCCTAGCTAAATGTTGGTGTAATAGAGCCCTAAAAAAGAGTTACTAGTTAAATTTTACAATTACAGAGTGTTATTAAGAGTTGTTGTTACTCAAAGGAAGCGGAGATGAAACTGATGTTGTATGAGACTCTGACCCAATGATGCATGAATAAGAATGAAATATATCAATTTTCGTTCAATGAATCCTATGTATGGGAGGGAAAGAGAAGTTTTCTGGATCAACCTTGAACTACAATACACAATTTCATTTAAAATGCAATTGCAATGAATCATGCAAAAATAACAATTCTCTATTGTATCTTTTTCAATAATTTCAACAATTGATTTTCAATACCTTCCAAGACGAAAATTCTTTTGAAAGAAAAACATTGTTCACTTTTCAAAAAGGATCTACACCATGATGGTGAGAATGAAGAAAACCAAAAGCTAATGATCAAGCGATAGACAAAAACCCAAACCAATCTTTCAATGGAAACAAAAATAACAAGCAGACCAAACTAGTCTTTTCAATTGCATGAGAAAATTAATCTTCCAAATAATGAGAAAATGATAAAGACAAAGAAGCTCAAATTTCAACCGATTGTCGGTCCTTAACCAAACAAGCACACTCAGATTCCAAAATCAGAGAGTATATCTTGGCAGAAAAAGTCAAGAACCGAAAGTCAAGAAAAAAGTGACAGGAAGAGCCTTTGATTTCCTAAGACTGTTCATGCACAAAAATGAAGACAAGAGAACATCAACCAATGGTCCAAGAAGCTCTTTTGAGGCACCTATACTGATCTGTGCAGCTGAAAATGCAAAAATCTCGAATCCAAAATTTTGAAAAAGAGGGTTTGCAAGCTAGCAGTATTACACAGTGCGAGAATGGGTCATTCTCGCAGGTGAGATTTGAGCAGAGTGTGAGAACCTCACACTGGACCTAAAAGTAGGGTGTGAACTCAATAGATTCTCATAGGCCACTGTGGAGTGCAGTGCAAGAATGTCTGAAACTAATCAAAATTTTGGAAAAAGACATAAAATTTGAAGAGGCTTCTGGACCCAGAGAATCTATCAGGGTATCCTGAAGACTTAGAGATTGATATGAAAGGAGAAAGTTAAGGCAAGAGAAAACGACCAAGAAAAAATACCAAAAACCACAAAGAAAATGGGTTATATTCCCCAGTGGAGTCGCCAATTTTGTTATCGAACTAATCGGTAGGTGCAGACACTAATAGATCTCCCTAGATCCACCTGGATCTAGCACAAAACAGGATAGGACATGACTCTTTCCCTAAGTTATGACCATTGAATTAGCTAGTAGGAAGGAACAAGTAACATACCTTTGTATCGCTTCCTAGGGTCTCTGTTGCTCCCACTTCACTCCGGTGCTCTCATGAGGTCAAGACCAAGACAACACAAACCAACCAAAGTGAAGATAGCAAACTTTATTCAACTATCAACTTATGTGTATGATCAAGGAATTACACAATAAAGTGATAATGACTTTATGGGAAAGGGACATGCCACTATATCATATTAATATAAAGTAGAAGATACAACATGATCGCCTTGATGTCGCAAGCTTCCTTTCGGTGGCTCTTGGCTTCAACACACACACTTGCTCGATCCTTGTATGAAGAAGATCAAATCCTCTTGATAGACTTGCCAGAGTCTCTAAGCTCCTGTTTAAGCTAATTCCTTCACACAATTCCTTCACCAATTCTCCAATGAATCTTGCTTAACCTTTTCCATGAGAATTCCATCAATATATAGGAGAGAATGAGATGGTTACTTGGATAAGAATGATCCCACAATATCAGGGAATCCAGTACAAGAATAACCATTCGAATGCCAACCCATTCTTCTAGAATATTCCCTTCTAGAACCATCGAGAATTCATCTTTTTCCAATATTTAGAGCAAGTTCGCACCCTATCTATGTAGCAAAGTGCGAGAAGTTCACACCCTAACTTAAGGCAGCCTGCGAGAATGGGTCATTCTCGCACCTTGGGATATTAGCAACCTGCGAACTCTCTTCAAAACTAAGTTTTATGGGAAGAGATGAATGTCACTTTTCTCAGGAGAAAGTTCTTATGAGGAGCCTAAGTACACCATCATCAATACACCATCAAGATTAACCAAAATCATGGGTAACAGAATGTCAAGCACCCAATGAAGAAATGAGAAGAAGTTACCCCAACCTCCACGTAACATCCCTTCTTGGTGCAAGTATCCCTCACTTTCATGGGATCACCCTCCAAGGGTATTGAAAGTGTGATACGACGTCTACCCTAGGTACTGTGGGAATCCCTTGATAGTCACCTCTCTAGATAAATAGGAAAGGACACTAAGGTTACCAAGTTGTGGTCAGCCTCCGAGAAGGTACATTTGACAGTCATGACTGAATGTATGGTTAGGATATAAAATTATGAATTTTTTCTAGAGGATGCAAGATAAGTGGCTTGGTAAAACTCATGAGGATCTTGGATGGATTTTAGATTCACAAAGAACCAAGACCAAATGAAACCAGTGAAACTTCAAGAAAACCCCCAATATACCCTCTTTCCACTATGATTTGTCAATATTTTGAGGGGTAACCTTTGCTTCTCTTCCGCACACAACCTCGTTTTTATACCCTGTGTCAGAGGGAGTTCCCGACTATTCTTTCACTCTTTAGTGTTCTATAGTATGTTTAGTAGTCTTGGACAATTTACTCACTTTTCCTAGTCCAAAGACCCTAATCCTATGCTACAATTGGTATGCTAAAAAATAATGTCTAGTGTATTTGATTAGCGTGTGCTTTATTTTAATGGAATTTTACTCAGAATGTTCATGGAGATGAAAATGATGATGTGTGATACTCGATGCCCATAGAATGCAAAAGAATGAGATGCAATTTTTTTTTCGATGAATTATATGTATCAGAAGGAGAAGAGTTATATTTTTCTTAAAACAAGAAAGTACTCAAATCATATGAAAATTTTCAATTTTTAGGAGAAATATGATGCCAAACTAGGAAGAAAATGCTTTTGAAATCCAAACGCATATGAAAATCTAGCTCTTGTCAAACGTGTAGAAAAATAAATTTCCTAACAATGAAAATATTTCTTTGTTCGATTTGTATGTAATGAGATATGCAAACTTTTCTCCTTCTTAAATTTCAAGTGAAATGAAAGAGATCAATGTTTGACACAAACAAATACGAGGAAAAAAAATAAATCAAACAAATTGAAATAAAAAAATGATGAGAACTGAAAGAAAACAAGTATGAGATAACATGTTCAATCAAGGACTCGAAGATTTAAAAGTGAAAGAAGACAAACACTCTTGAAAATACTCAAAAAGTGAATAGCAAGAATCAATATTCAAGGCTGGGTTACAGTAAACAAGAGATTCCTAGTCATTCAAAAAGTGAGATGTTTAAATGAATAAAAAAAGGGCTCAATACCAAAAAACCTTCACAAACTCTAGTTGATGAAAACTCATAAATAGTCAATGAATCTGAAAAATTAGTGATTCGAAGGTCAGACAACTGAAAGGAAGGATGAACCAAGGGATATTGTTAACCCAAGGGGACCATACAATTTCACAACTAGGAGAAGTTTACAAACTGAAAGAAAGGAAATAAATGAGTGATGAATGACAATTTCTCAAGAAACCAAAGTCAAAGACAGATCATGAGACTCTAGGCTAAAATCCTCTTAACAACAAATTAAGAGAAACAAGGCATAACCTCACAAATCCACCTAAAAGGGGATATTGCCACCCCTGTTACCAAAGTAATTGAGTGTTATATTGCTCCCTAGGAGGCTAAGTGGGAGTGCTAGTCAAGCTAGTGGTTCCTTGGTATCCATTGGGGGGGAGTGTTGGTCCTGAAAAATCCAATGGAAAATACTCACAAATCATATTTGACAATGCATAAACTTCTCCAATCTCTCCTCATCCAACCCCTTGCATGAATCTCTTACAATCAGAATGATGATACTTCAATAATTTATTTCCCCCTTTCACCATGGAAATGAATTCAATTCATAGGATTGGGAGGCTCAACTAGCATGTGCTAATATTGGATATGGTTGCGGATATGGCTCCATGAGTTGGGATTTGATCCTAAGATAGTGACATAGGATAGGATTTGACCCAAATCAACGTCCTCCCTTAAGAGTTGTCCCTTAAGAAAAGTCGGGATGCACCATATTTTTCTCTAACCACACTGGCTCTCCCTTTGAGTGAGAGACATAGTTCCATTGTTACCCCCTGATAAATACAAGGGGAGCATTGGAACTCCCTAAGAATGAGTAGGGGAGAACCACCCTTCATAAATTCCCAAAAATGGTCAAATTTACCAAGTAAAAGGTGTGGTTTTGGACTTCATATGATGGTTTTTATCTTCTAAACTAACTTAGGGATTGTGACAAATGTGTTTCATGGTGTCAATGGGTTTCAACACTTAGAAAATTGAATGTGACACTTAGTAAGGTACATACGACACTTCAGACACTACATGCGACACTTAACAAGGTGTATACATCACTTTGCGACACTTGTGACACTTGTGACACTTAGGGTGTGACACTTAAGTGTGACATTTTGAGGTGTAACATATGGTTGTTGGGAATGGGGAAATATTTACAATTTCATGATTAATCATCAAATTCAAAAGCTATGATTACAGTCTACCACCTTCACGGGAAGGAATCTATGTGGTGGGATCGGCTGAAGCAAGTTAAGCACCTTGATGAGAAGATAATTTCTTGGAAGAAGTTCAAGAAATATTTTCAGTAGAAACACTAGTCAAAACAATATTATGACAAGAATATGCAACAATTATTTGAAATAAAACTTGGAAACATGGTCATGGATGAATATGAGATAAATTTCTTTGAATTTCTAATGTATGTGAGCTTCATCCGAGATGCAAAAGTCAAAATTCATAGGTTCCTGAGTGGTCTTCCATCCTTTTACAAGGATAAATTCAATTTGATGAGCCCAAGAATTTAGACGAAGCCATATGAAATGCCATGTATTTGTATGAGTAGTCTAAATGTGTTGAACCTACAAAAAATATATCTAGCTAGAAAATAACACACACATTTGCAGACATAAATTAAGAAAGAAGAAGTAAGAGAGAAAGTATGGAAGAATTCTCATTAACCAAATGAATAATTGATAATTTACACATGAAATACTTTGTATAAATCAACCAATGCACACTAGAGGAGAAGCCAATGCACCACAGTGGTGGTCTAGAGTGATCTGGAAACACACCAATAGTTATGGGTGTAAACGCCCACCTAGTCTAGTCTCTCGGACAGTTGCAGGAGTGAAATCTCACCTAGTTCAGTTAACTAGTCTATCAATCTTCAGTTAACTGACTAAAATAGAGTGAAGTGAGGAGGAGATCAGGGAAACATGGGTAATGCACTAGTTTGGTGATGATCCCAAGGATAATGCACATTAGTTGGTGATGATCCCAATGTTGCATGGTGACAATACCAATGTAGCATCTAGACTCCACTCTACTGATCAAACTGAAGTGAAATCTGGAGAGGAATATTCATCCTAAAATACAAGATACTGAATAATGACTAATAAACAAGGAAAAACCTTAGGAAAAATAAATCCTAGGTGTGTGTGATGTAACTCTATCACCCCCCATGAGTATCACTATGGTGAAAATAAATAATGGGTCTCGACAACGAGGCCATGTTAAGTACCCAAATACAAAAGATACATTGAAATAAAGTGAGTAAAGAGGGAAAAAATCATGGGAACCCCCCCCCCCCCCNACTGACAGTTGCTAGGAAACAATTTCCTTCACTCCAAGATGAATTTGCAGAGAAAGGAACTTCTTCTCAGTTAATGTCTTGGTGAAGATGTCTCCAGTATGTTATCTTGAAAGAAATAAATGCAGGTTGATGATTCCCTCCTGTACTAAGTCCCAAATGTAGTGCATGTGGATCTCGATGTGCTTTGTCTATTGCCTCTGGACTGGATCTCTGTTGAACTTCAGAGTGCTCTGGTTGTCACACCATATGACTATCGACTGATGAAACTGAATGCCCAACTCAATGAGAAACTTTTGTAGCCACATACCCTGAATGGTTATGTTATCTACCCCTTTTTACTCTGCCTCGACTGAAGATAGAGAAATAGCAAACTGCTTCTTTCTCGAATAATAGATAGGCCCAGAATAAATACTAAGGGAGTAACCAGATGTGGAATTTCAATCAATGCTATCACTAGACTGGTTAGAATCAATGAACCCAATGAGATCCAATGTAGAGTCTGTTGCATAATGAATCACAAAGGTTATGGTGCCCTATATGTATCAAAGGATACATTTTTCAACCTTCCAATGTAGCTCATGTGACTCCTGCATGAACCTGGAAACTATGCCAAATGCATAGGAGAGGTTTGGTATGGAGTGTGTGAGATACAACAAGATCCCCACTAGTTATATGTATAGTCTTCTGTCAACTAGTGGAGTGTCCTCTCCATCCTCAAGTTTGACTCCTTATAAGAAAGGAGTCGGAGAATACTTGCATTATTTCATGTGAAATCTTTCAAGGAGATCTTGTGCATACTTAGCCTGAGACAGTTTGATTCTTGATGCATCCTGACTGATCTCGATTCCAAGGAAGAAGTGTAGTGGACCCATGTCTTTCATCAAGAACCTGTCATGTACAATCCTCTTGACTGCAACAATCACTGAACTCGAGCAGTCGATGATCAACAAATCATAAACATACAAAACTAAGAGTAGAAGTGAATCAATCGTCCTGAGCATGTAAACATTCAGGTCAGATTTACAATGTACAAAGTTATGTGACAATAGGTAGGAATCCATCTTGGCAACCATGCCCTCAGAGCATGCTTGAGGCCATAAAGAGTCTTCTTCAGTCAACAAACCAAAGATGAATCCTGCATAAATCCCTGGGGTTGCTCCATATAGATATCCTCAAAGAGATCACCATGAAGAAATGCATTCTTCAAGTCCATTTAATGGACTTATCATAACTTGGTTGCCGTAATGACAAGTGTCAATCGTATGGAATCCATATTCGCTACCGAAATGAAGGTCTCTATTGGAAATATAACTAAGAGGGGGGGGTTAATTAGTTATGTATATAAGATTGAAACTTTTCTTGTTATTTTATGATTCTTTAGAGATTATTATTTAATGTGTTGTCGATAACTTAACATGCATAGATATACAAAATTTGATCAATCACACAGAATACAGAGAGACACTGATTTTCCTGGGGAAACCCATAAAGGGTGAAAACCTTTTCCTCTTAGGATGTCAAACAAGATCCACCTTTCATGTAGATCAGAGTCTTTTATCTCCAACTCAAACATGAGGCTACATCCTCTGATAGCAAGCTACAACTTACAGAGAGAACCAACTCTCATATTTCTCTAGCACCAACTAGATGGAAGCACCAACTCCTAGGTTTCTCTAGAACCCACTAGATGGAAGCACCAACTCCCAGAATATCTTCTAGAACCAACTAGAATTTAGAGGACTGCAATCCTCCCTAACACCACCCTACCACCCTCATTGAATCTTACAAAACTTTGCTTACTTGATCTATCTCTGATATGGTCTATTACAACTCCATGTCTCCTCTGACTTCTTCAACTTCTATGCTCTATTCTTCTTTTGCATCTTTCTGCTTCTATGCTTTTCTCTTTTTCCTCCTCTGCACAACACTCCTCTGTTCAACTTCTCTTCTTCCTTTTATGATCTATGATTCCTCTGCATTCTATAGACTATGCCTCTAATCTCCACTTTAGGTTCTACACTGCATCTCCTTCTACCCACATGCATAACCATTGAAAATTCACACTATCTTCTTTGTTATGCATGTCTTTCTCACGCCAAGTCCTCTGCTTGATCATCATTCGAACTCTTCATCTTCTCTGGAGGTTCCACTGAATCTATTCATCATTAGTGTTCATTATCCAAGGATTATTTAGCTTCTCTGCTAGTCACAAATATTTGTCTTCTCTGTCAGTTGAGATTCTCTGACAATTTGACCCTTCATCTTCTTTATTACAGTTGAGCTTCTTTGACAGTTCCAGGAGATCATCATGAATTTTACCTACTTGAACAAGCATCGGGCTAGAGCCTAGCACATGCTATCTCTTTCCTTTATTTTCTCATGTCGTGACCACCAGTTGTGACTTGGGGATAATCTTCAAAGCACTTTGGGACTTCACGTTTTTCATATCCCAAGGGAAGTCTACTTATTTTCTCAGAAGTCCGATATGAGAACTCCCTCCAAGACCAAATCTATGGTCCACACTCTCCCTTCGATCTACTTTTATGATCAAATAGTGACCTCACGTGTCATGTGTTTGGATGTGAGCCAACCCTGACTCTTCCAACTCCCTATATTCAAAATACTCCGTGTCAGATCAATGGTCCACAATCCTCTGTGATTTGATGGCCCAGATCATATCAGGACTTTGCGTTTCGCAAAGTTGGAGGACTAATCACCTCCCTTCTCCTAACTCCCAATTTTTTGAAACTTGTTCCAGATCAACGGTTGAGATATAATCTCCTCCTCTGTTCACTCCTCCTATTTGGACTCTGATCTGAGAACTACTATCACTCCTCCTTCTAAGATTACAATTTCTTCTCACATAGAATATTTTCTAAGTATTTAAATGCTTTGACCTTTGTTTCTCCTACGAGTCTGTCTTGTGGACCTCGTCTATGATTCTATAAAGCATTGTCCCTTATGATATTTCTCACCAATGTAATGGTAAATATTCTATCTCTTCTAAGCTTTTGACTTTGTTCATATTATCAAAGGGTTTTGATCCTTTGGACCTCAAGGGCATTTCTACTGCACTCCTGGTAGTCCTGTGCTCATCCTCCTAATCTTGTAGACAACAATTCCTGATGCTATCGTCACTTCTTTCATGTTTACTGTTAGTATCCAAATACTATTTTTTCAATGTTCTCTTTGTTACAGGAATGGGGTTATTCCTGTAGCACCAAGAGGTGTTGTTCCTGAGCACCGGTATCATATATGCCATAAGTAGTACTGAGATTTTAACTTTCCTTGTTGGAGGGAGGTATAATAAGGGTGGAAGTCTTTGTTTCATATGCCTTTTCAGTGTTATTATGCCCTGATTACACTTCATCAAGATAAATTGGCCTTTGTACTAGTCAAATGTGTCTAAAGCTGATATTAATTAAGGATTATTGCATGTGGATTAAAAGGAAGTTTTCTGGAAAAAAAAAATGGTATTATAATGCCATTTTGGTTTATGTGGTCAAGTATTGTGGTCTCGGTTGTCTTTTACATTCTTAATGATTATTTTAGAAAACAATTATTGGCCAGGAGCCAATCTCTAGTCCTCAAAGCCATGCACCTACAGTCATACAAAACAAGGGTTAGCCACAAGTCAACACATAAGTCAAGACAAAGCCAGTGCAAAAGCATCAGTCCAAGCCACAAGGACAATGTAGAGATAGATGAAATTATTTTCCAAAAGGCATGTAACCATATGAAGTGTTGATAAAACCGTGTGATGGTCAAAGAAGCTAGAAACTCGAGATTATAAAATATCCACCAGATCATAGAACCGCGACCATTGGACCTATTCGACCATTATCAGATGACAGCGCTAATTATGCAGGTTGCAATGAAGATTCGATCAGTGTACAGGTGCATGCTAAAGGGAGGGTTTAACAACAAATGTCATAAAGATCCTACTCTGCCATATGACATGCTCATGAAATCATAGCAATATCACGGTTCTTATGGAAACAAATTGAAAAGCAATAATACCAGATCGCGAACTTTGTAGGGAATTGTTATGACAAGTTTTTATTCCATGTATTAAAGGAAGGTTCTAAGCACCAGATTGTTGAGGAAATCTGGAAATGCAGTTGTTACTTGTACTATTTACATTTAAAATTGATAATGGGTAAGACATTAAGCCTGATTGGAGACCTAGTACATCCAGCCCCATAAATTATTGATAAAAATTGAGTATTGACTAGAAACGAGATGCATGCATCTCTCTAAAAATGATGGTTGTCTTGTGACAGTATCAGTGGTGGCGAGGCATAGAACAGATAGATGCTTTATCGAATATATATCTCTTAGTTCAAAAACAAGCCAAAATTGCTTTTAGATCACAATCCTTACCTACAATTGATATCCAAATAAAGGTTGTGGAGATTTCTAAAGAAAAGGGGAACACAACGGTTGGTTCCACTGCAGCTAGAGGAAGAAAACAAAATGCAACTAGTGCAAAATAGAAAGCAATTTTAGTACATAACAGAGCATTCTTTTAGGAAGAGAATCAATAGTCAGATAGACATGTGGTCGTGAATTTCCAGATCTAGGGGATAAGCATCAACGACCTCCAGTTGTTTGAAACACATGTCATGCCTGGGAAAATATCTAATTGGAAGGAATATATTAAAAGCAATCTACAGGGTATGCTCTGTTTGGAAAACAACTATTGGACCAGCCATCTATTTGACCTGTTCACTAGCTGAGTCAAGATAGAAATCAAAACAACCACTGAAGATCAGAGGAAAAGACAACCAAATTTGCCAAGTGGAATTTGTTTGTTAAAGACCTTATTATAGTATATATTTGGGTACATAGAAATTGGGGTTTTCTGTTGCAACTATCGACTATACTTGAATAAAGTAGAATTTCACCTTGCAGGCTTCTAGGAGTTAGTTATAATCTGTCCCTGATAATCAGGTTGACAATAAACATATGTAACTTATGTAGTTTCTATATATTAGATGAACATGATCACACTAGGGGGAAGACCCATGAGGGTAAGGCCTGAGAAGATATAAATGAAATAACATCCATCCTGAGTGATTGGATACTTGAAGGCATTGTATTTCTGTAATCGTTTCTAACATTGGAGATATATAACATTTGCTTATTAGATTGTGATTTTCTTGTCTAAACATTGTTTTTCCACCTTCCTTGTTTTACATTATGTCGTTCATCTTACTTGAACGAATTACAGACATTCAGAATCAATGGCAACTTATGGATGATAGATTCCCAAGTGGTAAATATTTTTTTGTGACTGCCTATCATCCATGTGTTTTGTTTCAAGTATCGTTGCATCCATTTGACTAAGAGAATCTTGGTTTAACTAGGAGTTCTACTTTTTGTATATTCCCTATTCTTCTATCCATTTACATATAAAAACATCTTATCTGATATACAATTTGATTGCCTCCGATCAACAGGGTGTTTACTTGACTCCATGCCCAATGGTGTTTTACTGATCAACATTTAGACCGCTTCTCTTTTTCTTTCT
>ML811815.1:0-19694 GCA_009831015.1 Picea engelmannii
AATAACTTGTAAAATTATTGTTCACATATTCAACTCCATTATTTATTCTTAACCTTAGAATTTGATGTCCAGATTTCTTTTCTACAAGGGCCTTGTAGGCCAAAAAGTTGTCAAAAACTTCGCTCTTAATTTTTAGGAAGTAAACCCAAGTGCATTTGGAAAAGTCATCAATGAAAGTTAAGAAATACTTACACCCAGAAAAAGAAGGAGAAGAAAGTCGACCACACTAGTCACTGTGAACAAGATGTAAAGGGGTCGATGTGTGCCAAGAGGAACGCTTGTCAAAATTGTACCGATGATGTTTGTCAAGAACACAACAAACACAAACACCATCTTTGCATGAAACAAGAGGAAAATAAATCACTATATGTTGATTACATAGTTTATGCAATGAGTGATAACTTAGATGACCAAACCGCTCATTCCAAACTTTTCTCAAGTCATCGGTACGAGAAATAAAGAATGATGGAAAAGATGATGACCCAAAGTTGTGAAACTTGAACAAACTGGTAATATCATCAACAATTTCAGTTGCAAGAACATGTTGAGGATATTTTAGATCCTTGATTACAACTTGATGAGGTGAAAACTCTATGCTTTTGCCTTCACTTGAATGAGTTATTTCATATAGTGATAGAAGGTTGCAAGAAAGACTTGGAACATATAATACATCATGAAAATGACCAGTATCTACCTGAATCGTTCCATATCCTACAAAATTAAGAGATCTATAATCACCAACAAATATTTTCTTGGTGTTCCATTCATTTAGAGAAGAAAAAATGGCCTTATCCTTAGCCATATGATAATATGATATGGAATCAATAAGCCACTCATCAGAAGAAGAAGTATAAGTTTCATTGAAGGAGAAACCAAAAGTAGAAAGTGCATGTCCATGAGAAGAAGAAAAAGTAGTAGAATCTATATTGATGTTATGCTTCTTCATTGTTGTTTTTGTTATTCCTGAGATTGTTCCTAGATGTTTAGGAACAATTCCAAGGAATCTTGAAACCTAATTTTTATTGTCATTTGACCCTTATAGTCAAAGAGGGATCTCTCAAAGACAAAAAGATATCGATTGGAAACTGTCACTAGACGTCAACTTACTTTTTAAAACTCAAGTGTTAGACTTAAAAGATAAACAAAAGGATAGATAAGGTAGGAAATATTTGGGATTAAATGATAGGGGACCAAGAATAAAGAATTGTAATACTATAAGACCAGAGGCCTAATCCATTGGGCATGGAGCCTCATTCATTAGAGCACAAAAAGATGAATATGTAAGATGGAAGAAAATAATAAGACAATTAAATCTCAAATAATATAGAGGGAAAAATAAATCTCTACAAATCTTAGATGAAATAAACTATTTGTTTGGAATATTAAAAAATGAATCCAACAAAGGAAATAAAGTGCATGTATCAAAATGTATTAGGGTTATGGATAATGTTGTAAGGACAAAAATGAACACTTCACCTCTATCTCACAAGGAATAATAATAAATACTCAAGTCCAATCAATGTTCACAGCTTATATATGGAAATATGCATCCTTTGGATGATTCCTTTATAGTTTGCAACAATGGAGGTTGTACGAAATTGTTACACTTCTAACCCAAACATAGAAATATTACAACAAAAATATAAAGAAAGAAATAGTTATGGCATTTAGAGAAGATTAATAAAGAAAAATAAAGAAGAACTTGGCTCTAATTGGAATGATAAATGAATCCAATACATTACTCCTCGATATCTCAAAGAATTACAAATTCCCTACAGACTTCATACAAAAACGTGGCCCATCACTTCCATAAAATTTCCAGCTTGCCAAGTATAGTTGCACGATAACGTGCCTCTAGTTTTTTCCTAAAAATACTCCCCCATTTTGAAGTTTGATTGCTACTAATTTTATAATATTTAGATGATAAATGATTTCCTTTATTTCTAGGATATGATTCTCAACTGCTGCCTTGAAATATGCATACAAATATGGAACCAATTTCCTCAAAATATAATCTGTTTGGACTTGTCAACACCTCTTTCATTATGTTGTCTCATATGATGAAAAAAATAATAATTCTATGCCAAAAATGATACCATTTGACACCTGTAGCTTTAAGATCTCAATATTTGACAATTTATTTTCCCTTTCGCTCAACAACTTAAGCATTTGGATGAATTTCTCGATACAAGGCTCTTTCATTATCAACCAACTCAAAAACTGTAAGATCAATCACTAATCTATAACCCGATGAAAATTAATCCCACATCTGTCGTGAAATCCATTTGCAATAGTTTTATAAGTAAAATGTGTTCCTACATAATTTGAATGTAAATGTGTGAACTATGGAACCATGTGCACAACATTACCTTTTAGAAGTGAATCCAATCTCTAACAAGTCATCCTTCTTTAAACACATGGAAACTAATTATTTGTTGGGATAATGCTTTGTTGGCGTGCTTTACTTCAATACCTAGGATTGAATCTAGGCCATTCATCGGGGTGCCCATTAGAATTTGTAAACAAATATTGATCTTCTATCGACATTGCATCCTCAAAGCTATGAAGTAATTGAAGACTATGATGAGGGGGCTCTGAGATTTGATCGCAATTGTTGATCATATGTGTCATTGGAGAAATTTGGACCGTCAGTAAGATGTGCATCCATCATAGTGAGGGTACGGTCACTGATGACATCATCTAGGATAGGTGGCAGCTCAACATTTATTCGTACTAGTGATGACTTGGCAGACAAGTGTGACATGTGTTGCCTGGTTTTGGTATATTGACCTGTGTATCTGGAGGGTTGCATATGTCCATGTGACATATTTTTATTAGTCTGTGTCAGATTGACATGGTAGGGTATGGCTTGTGTCATCCACTGGTTGGTCCTGCTGGTAGACTGATGTGGCACCATGGCATGGGGAGGATTCCAAGATTGAATTTGAATCATCGGTCGGAGGTGTCTTTGGAGTGATCCGGAGCATCTGCCAACAACTGTCCATCAGAGTTATCAAAGGATATGGGACTCTGAAACTATGACTCTATGGTTGAATCTTGATTGTTCATCAATGAGCTCTTTTAGAGTGGTCGAGGGGTTAAGTAATTCGATGTGGAACTCCGAGATCAGACTGGAACCTTTGATTTTTGCACATGAATAATCTAGGTCATTGATCTTGGGCGTGTTATTTTCCTCCAACGAGAAAATCCGAATTTGATGCATTTTCATTAATTTGTAGCTGGAGATTGGATAAGGGTCGTCGATCTTGGATATTGAGCGCACGACTACTCCTGAAATAATTCATTCTTATTAATAAAACAAGGATTTTATTTTTATTTTATGAAAGAAAATAAAAACAAATATTAAAATAATTTTTTGAAATTATATTATCTTTAAAGTTTTATTCAATATGTACAAAGAGAAATAACTATAAAATCTAAAGATAAAATTTTGAGGTTTTAAGAAAAATTTAACCTATGTTACAACAACTTCTAAAGCTTCCATATTCTTAAAACATCTGGACTCATCACGACTATCTTTCCCACAAAATTTGCAATGTATGTCAGTATTCTTAATTTTATATTTTGCTCCTTTGTCACCATTAGGAGTTGAGGTTACTGGAGAGGGTTTGGGGCCCTTGTTTTTCTTGTTATTGTGGTGAGTATGTTGCTTCTTGGGACTATTGGATTAATATTTTTGTTGGACCACTAAGTATTTGTTGGATGTACCTGCAGTGCTAATCAATCCAAGTTTCAAAAACTTGTTTTTCTCTCGAATTAGAGAATCACAAAAGGAATCAAGAGAGGGTTATTTATAAGCACTCCCTAGAGATTCTATAGTGGCATAAAATGTATATACAAAAATAGAATATGCACTAAAAAGATTAGAAATAATATCATATATGCATCGATCTTCCTTCATATCTAGTTCACATTCTATACACAAAATTCTAAGTGTTTTGAACTTAGATAAGTAATATTCAATGCAAGAAAAATCATTTATACTTAAATTCATCAACTGATTTTCCAACTGGTGAGCTCGAATAATATTGTGTTTACCAAACACAACTTCAATATTTTCCCAATCTTTATATTGGCTCTCATGATTGTGATGAAAAATACTTTTTGGGGAACAAGTGTAAGAAACAAATATTTTTATGGCCATTTTTGAGGATGTTGTTGAAGAGAATGTTGATGATTCCCCTCCTAAAGATATTCCCCAAGCAGATGATCATCCCAAGCCCTATGACCACCTAGAAGTTGAACCTCTTATCTCCCTGAATGCCCTCACTAGTCTACATGATCCTCAAACCTTTAAATTAATTGGATATATCAAGCATAGGAAAGTCATCATCTTAATTGACAATGGAAACACCCATAATTTTATTCATCGCAACATTTCCCAAGAGACCACGTGTTATATTTGTGTCATCAACAATTTTCAAATCATGATTGCTAATGGTGATTCCATGAAATGTCGAGGGAATTGTGAAAATGTGCACCTTCAAATTGGTCATTGCCACATGAAATGTCGAGGGAATTGTGAAAATGTGCACCTTCAAATTGGTCATTGCCACATGAAATGTCATATGTTTACTATTGACATCGGAGGTTGAAACATTATCCACAGTGTTGAATGGTTGCGCACACTAGGCCCCATCACCATGGATTTCAAGGATTTAACCATGCGCTTCCAATAGGATGGACAATAGTATCAATTCCAAGGCATCACGACAAGCTCCCATGAGATCACCAGTTCCCACGAAATGGAGAAACTACTAAAAAAAGGTCACTATAGAATTATTTCACAACTCCATGCCATGCATGCCATCGAGACCCCCTCCCCTATTTTTCATCCATACATCCAGGCTCTTCTGTCCAAACACCAATATGTTTTTGACAATCCCCAAGGACTTCCTCCTTCCCATGGAGGCCATGATAGTTCCATTCCCCTTTTCCCTCACAGTCTTCCTCCCAATGATCATACTTATCATCACCCCTTTTCCCAAAAGAATGAAATTGGGAAAAATGTTTAGGAATTACTAGTGGTGAGTGTTATCCATCCTAGTACTAGTTGTTATTCTTCTCCTATTTTCATGGTACTCAAGAAACAAGGCACATGGTTCATGTGTCTTGATTTTAGATCCCTCAAAAAAATTACCATTAAAGATAAATTCCCAATTCCTACCATTGATTACCTTTTGGATGAGTTGAGTAGTGCTTGGTTCTTTACCAAACTTGATCTACGATATGGCTACCACTAGATACGTATGAAAGAGGTCAATATTCCCAAAACTGCCTTTCGAACTCATGAGGACCATTATTAGTTCTTGGTAATTCCTTTTGGCCTATGTAACACACCCTCTACCTTGCAAAGTCTCATGAATCATGTCTTCCACCCCTTCTTCCATCATTTTGTCTTAGTTTTATTTGATGATATCCTCATCTATAGTAAAACTTGGCAAGTCGATATGGGCCATGTGGATCAAGTCTTACACTTACTGTCTTAGCAAAAAATCTTCCTTAAATAGTATAAATGTTCTTTTGGAGCTACTAAACTTGAATACCTAGGCCATATAGTTCGTAAGGATGGTGTCTGGTTGGATCCTTAGAAAATTGCAGCTATGAAGGATTGGACCCATCCTAAAACTCTTAAAATTTTGAAAGGTTTCCTGGGTTTAACAAGTTATTGTCGCAATTTTGTTCAAAATTATGGAAATAATTCATCTCCCCTCATTGATCACCTTAAAAATCACGCTTTCATTTGGACTCCAATAGTGAATCAATCCTGCCAAGCCGTGAAAGAAGCCATGTGCACGAATCCTATTTTGGAACTTCCCAACTTCACCAAGACTTTTGTCCTAGAATGTGATGCTTCAAGGGAAGGAATTGGGGTATTCCTCATGCAATATGGTTGACATTTGGATTTCACTATTAAACAAACATCTGACCGACATTTGAGAAAATACACCTATGAAAATGAAATGTTGGCTATTATGCATGTAGTGTATCTCTTGCGTCCTTATTTGTTGGGGGAAAACTTCCAAATTAAAATTGATCATTGTAGCCTCAAGTATTTTTTGGAGCAAATAATTTCATCCATTGAGCAACAAAAGTGGGTGACCAAGATGTTTGGTTATGATTATGAGATCATTTACAAGAAGGGAAAAGAAAATGTGGTTGTTAATGCTCTTTCAAGGAAATATGAAGAAGAAGGTTCCATTTTTTTCCTCTCTTTCATTGTCATAATTTGGTTACTATTAATTCACCATGAATGGTTCCAAGATCCCAAAATTTCTAGTCTCATCCAAAAATTAAAAGAAGACCCTTAGGCCTCCCCGAGATACTCTCGGCACAATGAGGAGCTTCGCTATAAAGGTAACACATATTTAAGTAAACAGTCTCATATTGAATCCATTGTACTCTCTAAACTTCATGCTTCACCAACGGTTGGTAATTCAAGATTTCAAAAAAGCATATGAATCGGTCAAACGTTCATTTTTTTGGGAAGGCATGAAACAAGACATCCACGCCTTTGTGGTCGAATGTGATACTTATCAACAAAATAAGGGAGAAACTATAAAAAATCAAGGCACACTCCAACCTCTTCCTATCCGAACCGCTCTCTGGAAAAATATTTCTGTGGACTTCATTGTCAAATTACCCAAATTAGGAAATAAATTATTCATCATGGTTATTTTTTATCGCCTTTATAAATATGCTCACTTATTTTCCCTCTAACAACCATTCACTGCATCCATAGTGGCTCAAATTTTCATAGATAATATCTTCAAACTCTATGCAATTCCTCACTCTGTTGTATTCTACTGTTATCCAACTTTTACTAGCAAATTTTGGAAATAATTGTTCAAGATCTAGGGAACCCAATTGCATCTCAGCGTGGCCTATCATCCCCAGACCGATGCTCAAACTAAAGTTGTCAACAAGTGCTTGGAAACATATTTGCGGTGTTTCACATTTGATAGACAAACTCAATGTGATTACTGGTTACCACTATCTCAATGGTGGTACAACACACCTTACCATGTTTCCACCATCTTGAATCCCTTTGAAGTAGTATATGGTCAAAATCCACCTTGTTTCCTCTCCTACTTGCCAACTGTATCCAAGGTTTAGGATGTCAAAAACACACTTACAATCCAAGCTACCATTATTCGCACACTCAAATAAAATTTGGTCATGGCTCATAATCACATGAAGAAACAAGCATATTAGGGTTTCTCAGAAAATCAATTTTCCGAAGGGGACTAGGTATTTATTCGTCTGCAACCTTATAAGAAAACTTCACCCAAAGAAGAAAATTGTCAGAAACTTGATCACAAGTTGTGTGTTCCTTATACAATTCTCAATCATTTGGGGCCTTGATGCACACCCCCTACCTCAGCAGGGTCTGCACGACCTCCCGGTCAATGGATCTTCAATGTCTTGAGCCAAAATGGCTCTTTCGACCCCCTGCTGGAACCCCAAACAATGAAACAGTCCCTTTAATTTCTCTATGCAGGTCCTATAAAAACTCGCGAGCAATTCTCCTTTGGAACCTTTTGTTTTTTCAAATTTTAACAAAGTGTGGGCGCTAGCTCCTTTTCTCCACGTGACCTCGGACTATAACTAGGAACTTATTCACCGATCTATTAAGAGATTCAGGCTCTGAGAGTTCTTAACACTCCACATACCTGATCCTCTGAACCCCAATTGACGAAACCAACAACAGAGGCAAGGGATCAAAAGTCCTTGCTCCTCATCCAAATCAACGGTTTGAACTCATTTCGGGCTCCTGTGCTTTGGGAAAAGACCCAACAAACAATACTCTGCAACCTTTGCCTTTTTCCTTCCTGACTAGATCGATGGTTGGCGCTACCCCTACAACCAACGACTGTGATGCCCTCCGGAGTTTTGTCCTTCGATCTACCTCTTGCGAGCTCTGATGTATTGGGTCTCGAATTCTGTTTGGGAAATGGTATCCCTCCTAATTTTATACTCGAAATGAGGCATGCCTCAATGCTTCCTATGAACTCTTACGATCTTTGAGACTTGAAGATCTGCAAAATCTTATGAACTTCAACTTTTAACCCGCTATATCCTATGAGCTTTCAGAATTGAATTGAGACTTGCTTCGACTCTTCCTCTGCTCTATCTCTTCCTAATATTTTGACTTTTCTCAGACTCTCAAAGGGTTTCTACCCTTTGGACCTGAAGGGCCTTTCTGCTACACTCTTGACAGTCCTCTGCTTCTCCTCCCAAGCTTACAAAACTTAAATTTTTTTTTCTTCTGGCGATGTTCTTGGGCCCTCTCAATGCACACCTTGCATATCCTTCACACAAAGTATTTAACAACTCTGGTGTTCCATAAATTCACCAACGCTTCAAATAAGTATTGGCTCTATGCACTCCTTGCACTTGCTCAAAGCAGTCCTTGTTGAGCCCTTCCTTTAGAGTGTTCAACAACTATGAAGTATCCCTCTTGCCTATCCACCAGAGTGTTCAGTTACTATGAGGTTGTCTTCCTCTTGAAACTTCTCTCTTTGAATTTGAAATAGAATTCTTTTATGCACGCCTTGCACCTACTCTATGCCCTCCTAGCAGAGCTTCACAAAGTTTTCCAATAACTCTGGCTATGCTTGTTCCTGTGCATAATTTCCTCCTCCAAGGTATTCAACAACCTTGAGGCTCCTCCTTGAGCTTGTGATCCTTCCGGTGTGCCCTCTTGGCATGTTCTCCTATGAGTCCAAAACACATAATTCAGATGCGCACTCCTTGCGCTGGCTCACAGAGTGCTCGACACTCTGTCATTCACTCCTTGCATTTAGCCTCAAAGAACCTAGAATAAAATAAACAAACCCACAGACAGATAGGGAAGTCTATATATCACCCATAGATGGAATCTAACATACATCTACAACATACATTCGTAACCACACATATAACATTCATCAAATACATAAACACATAGAATAATTGTAGGCAATAAAAATTGCTCTTTGTGTTAATATGAATGTCTGTTGACAATGTGTACAAAAGCTTGGACTGCAACTGAGTCTCGACTCTTCTCTCCTCTCTTGATCTCTCTACTCGCTCATCTCCTCATGCTAGATCTCCTTAATCTTGATATAATGATATTTTTACCAAATTAGGGGCTCCTCGAGCTCTCCCTCCAACTCACCTAACTCTCGTTAATTACATTGAATTACATTCAATGGCCATCTAGTTTGAATCGGATCTAGATCCCTCCTACTGTCAGCCATTAAAGGCGACTCTATCTACAACTTGTACAAAGGAAATAACTCGGATCTACTGATCCTTACAGCATTTTAAAATTTAAATTTGAGGGGAAAATGAGAGGGATGGCGCCTCTCCCCTCCTTATTGACTTGCGTTGATGTGCTGCTTTGCTGGCATGTTGTTGAGGTGGAGAGATGCTCCTGCATCAAAATCCACTACTAGGAAAATCATGAGCTCCTACTCATGAGCTTCTCTGTTCTGTTGTTGAAATCCCCCTGGATCCCAAACTCTTATTTGGATTTGTCCTCCTGCTCCTCTGGCATGTTGTTGTTTTTGTTGCTTCCCTACTACTCTTGCAGGCTCTCTTTTGTTCAGCCTCTTCATGCTAACAATATCCTCTGCTGACCACAAAATCAACCTCCTTGTATCTTCTATCCCTTCTTCCATCCGATATATGGGTTGGATTCTCCTTTCATGAAGATTGCTCTACTGCACTCTCTCCTCATCAATGGGTAGATCAATTTGATCTCCCCTACTGTTTTCATAATTTGTGGCCTTGAATTTCCACTCTACTGCAAACTCCAATTCTATAGTCTCCTCACTGAACTTTTGTTCAACTATCTCCTCTGACATACTAACTCATGTCAGTTTCTCTTGTGTTGGTTCCACTCCTGATTCCTCTAAATGCTCCTCATGTTGGTATTCTACTTCTCTTTGCATGACTGCATCCTGATAGTCGTTCTATGGTTCTGGATTGTCCAACCAATCCTCCAACAACTTCAACTCCATATCCCACAGAGTGAGAAACTCAACTATGTGCTCCTCTTCCGCTAGGGCAGATTTCAGTATCTTCTCCTTCTCCTCCTTTGTGATAGTATTGACTAGTTGTCCTTCTGTTGCACTCGAAACCTGCGCACTGGCCTCTACTGGGCTAATTGGAAGGAATATCTAAATTCCCCCAATGATCATAACACACCTCTGATCCTCCTCCATCAACACTCCTTGCTGATATGAACTCTCAACTGATTTATTCTATTCTCCCTTTCCCACCTGGCAATTTGGGATTTCATTCCTACCCTCCTGGTAGTCTATGAGATCAACTGATCTCTCTGCATTGACCACCTAGAAATCTAATAGTCTATTACTTCCCTCATGGAAATCTGCGAGATCTCTGCTTGATATCCTCTCCTCATCACTGAGGCTTTCCCCAACTTCTGTCTCACAAATGAAAACCTGCTCTTCCTCTATGTCACTGAGGGTTTCAACTTCCCTCAACCACCTCCTCAACACCCGTTGTTTCCTTTTGGCCAACAAATTCTGAACATGACACCTTTCTCTCTACCTCATTGGCCACTCGTACCTCAAGCATACATGGGACTCTTGTTGCATTCTAAGCGTTAATCTGTCCATTTCTTCCCTGATCTCTTTGAGCTCCTTATCCATTTCTTCCTTTCTCTTATGTTGGCAGTCCTTGCCTCGACCACACGTATGGCCTTCAATATCCATATTCTTCCTTTGCCTTCATCCCATTTGGTTGTCTGTTGTCTACTTTGTGAATCAAAGCATCTCTATCTCCTCCTACATCTCACCTGGGTTTCTATTGATTGTTTCACACTTGCAAGAAATCACTCACAGAGAATCAACACTCTTCCTTTCCTCACCTATTGTCTACAGGAAATATTAAACTTTTGATACCATTTGATGGTATCATCCAATCTCTTTTGTCTACTTTGCCTACAAAAATTAAATCTTTGGCTCTGATACCACTTGATGGTATCAGAGTATCTCCTTTGTCTACTCTACGCTACCTGAAAAACAATCCAGGCTCTTATACCACTTGATGCACACCCCCTGCCTCAGCAGGGTCTACACGACCTCCCGGTCAATGGATCTTCAATGTATTGAGCCAAAAGGGCTCTTCGGGCCCCCTGCTAGAACCCCAAACAACCACACAGACCCTTTAATTTCTTTGTGCAAGTCCTATAAAAACCTGGGAGTGCTTCTCCTTTGGCACCTTTCATTTTTTCAAATTTTAACAAATTGTGGGTGCTAGATCCTTCCTTTAGCTCCTTTTCTCCACGTGACCTCAGAATATAACCAGGCACTTATTCATCAGGCGCTTCAGAGATTCAGGCTCCAAGAGTTATTAACACTCCACATACCTGATCCTCTGAACCCCCATTGATGAAACCCACAACAGAGGCAAGGGATCGACAATCCCTACTCCTCGTCTAAATCAATAGTCCGAAATCATTTCAGGCTTCAGCGCTTTAGGAAAAGACCCAACACACAATACTCTGCAACCTCTTTCTTTTTCCTTCCTGACCAGATTGACGGTTGGCGCTACCCCTACAGCCAACAGCTGTGATCCCTCCGGAGTTTCGACCATCGATCTACCTCCTGAGTGCCCTGATGTATTGGGTCTCGACTTCTGTTTGGGAAATGATATCTCTCCTGAGCTTAGACTCAAAACAAGTCACGCCTCAGCGCTTCCTATGAATTCTTACGATCTTTGAGACTTGAAGATCTGTGAAGTCTTATGAACTTCAACTTTTAACCTGCTATCTCCTCTGAGATTTCAGACTTGAATTAAGTCTTTCTTTGGCTCTTCCTCTGCGCTATCTCTTCTCGAGATTTTGACTTCGCTCAGACTCTCAAAGGGTTTCGACCCTTTGGACCTCAAGGGCCTTTCTACTGCACTCCTGGCAGTCCTGTGCTCATCCTCCTCAGCTTACAAAACTTAAAACAAAGTTTCTTCTGGCCAAGTTCTTGGGCCCGCTCAATGCACACCTTGCATAGCCTTCACACAGAGCATTCAGAAACTTGGGTGGTCCAGAAATTCACCAACGCCTTAGAAAAGTATTGTCTCTGTGCACTCCTTACTAAGCCCTTCCTTCAGAGTGTTCGACAACTATGAAGTATCCCTCTTGCATATCCACTGGAGTGTTCAGTTACTCTATGGGTGTCTTCCTCTTGACACTTCTCTCCTTGAATTCGAAACATAATTCTTTTATGCATGCCTTGCACCTGCTCGATGCCCTCTTGGCAGAGCTTCATAGAGTTTTCCAATAACTCTGGATATGCTTGTTCCTACGTAGACTTTCCTCCTCCAAGGTATTCAACAACCTTAAGCCTCCTCCTTGAGCTTGTGATCATTCCGTTGTGCCCTCCTAGCACGTTCTCCTCTGAATCCAAAACACATAATTCAGATGCGCACTCCTTGCGCTGACTCACAGAGTCCTCGACACTCTGTCATGCACTCCTTGCATTTAGCCTCAAAGAACCCAGAATAAAATTAGCAAACCCACAGAAATATAGGGAATTTTATCTATCACTTGTAGATGGAATCTAACATACATCTACAACATACATTCATAACCACACACAGATAACATTCATCAAATACATAAACACACAGAATAATCATAGGTAGGAAAAACTGTTCTTTGTGTTAATATGAATGTATGTTGACAATGTGTACAAAATCTCAGATTGCAACTGAGTCTCGACTATTCTCTCCTCTCTTGAGCTCTCTACTCACTCATCTCCTCATACTAGATCTCCTTAATCTTGATACAATGATATTTTTACCAAAATAGGGGCTCCTCGAGCTCTCCCTCCAACTCACCTAACTCTCGTTAATTACATTGAATTACATTCAATGCTCATCTAGTCCGAATCGGATCTAGATCCCTCCTACTATTATACATTAAAGGTGACTCTATCTACATCCTGTACAAAGGAAATAACTCATCTCTACCAAGCCTTACAACATTTACTTGCTTTTAAAATTTAAATTTGAGGGAAAAATGAGAGGGTTGGTGCCTCTCCCCTCCTTATTGACTTGCGTTGATGTGCTTCTTTGTTGACACATTGCTAAGGTGGAGAGATGCTCCTGCATCAGGCCCATGCCCTACAATTTATCCCTCCCCGGTCACTATAAGCTCCATCATGTTTTTCATGTTTCTTTCTTAAAGAAAGTGATTGGAACCAAGTTCCAAACTCAAACTAGTCTCCCTGAATTAGATGAAGAAGGATCCATTTGGTTGCAGCCTCAAGCATTCTTAGACCATTGCAAGTGTCATCTCCATCAATACACCATCAAGGAATTTTTAGTTTATAGTAAGGATACACCATCGAAATATGCCACATGGGAGCCGACTTTCGTTCTGTAATAGTTTCCCCATCTCACACCTTGAGGAGAAGGTTATTTTTTAAAGGGGAGTGAATGTTAGGGACCTAACCTCCCTAACCCCTCAAGTAGGTAGAATAATACGTTTTATATGTAATAAAGGTATACATTAGTAAATAAGGCCTATGTAATAATGTGAACACATATAATGTAAGAAGACTCAATACAATCTTCCACTTCTAGAAATATGTTCCTCTAGAATGTTCTTTAGAAGAGAGAAATAGTATAAATAAGAATAGAAGGAATGGGAAAGTTTTGTCTTGAGAATTATTTTGTAATTGAGCTCTACTCTACTGTAGGTTTCCCCTCAAAGAGGCAAGTGAACTTTTCTTTCCATCAATAAAGGTATCATTTCTGATGTTATTGTTATCTATTATTTTTGTTGGTATTCATCATAGTTACTCGGTTCTACTTTTCACAATACATATGGTACCTTACAGAGTCTCACTTAGAGACTGGGGGAATTTGTTGGGGAATCCATTACACCTCCCAGTATTGACCCTTTTCTTCCTTGGTTGTATTTTTCTAAACTTTCCATTGATTTCTCAGCTCCCCCTTCCATCCAAGATTTGCATTTCATACCTCCTTCACATCTTGATGGGCATCATTAAGGAGCTCTCATAGCTCATGAGACCACTCATGATGAGTATCTCCAGCTCCAAAAATTCATTACTACGTGGCATGACCCCAACATGGTGTTCCATATGATGCCAACAATAGATCAAGAATTCATCGATACAGATATTGATCCTTGGTCTGATCCTAGAAATGGGATCTAGTTTACGTAAACTGTCAGGATGAATAGTGCCTTGTATGTAGGTGTGAGGTGTTTTTTTTTTTTTTTACGCATGGGTTTCTTGGGTTTGGTGCTTATCATGATGGTGTTTTGATTCACATTCATAAAATATATCTCTTGGACCCTCGTCATAGGCACATCCATGGTGAGACCATGAGCTTAGCATAGAGTGCATTTGTTAGTTCTTGTTTCTGTGTTAAACTGTCATTTGTGTTAACATTAAAACATTTAAAAACATGCATGTACATATACATGGGTTTTAATCACATTATTACACAACCATAAGTAGTAACTAAAACAAGCATATATATATAATGTGAATAATATGTTTTCTATGTAATAAAGGTGTACATTAGTAAATAAGGCCTATGTAATAATGTGAACGCGTATAATGTAAGAAGACTCAATACAATCTTCCACTTCTAGAAATATCTTCCTCTAGAATGTTCTTTAGAAGATAGAAATAGTATAAATAAGAATAGAAAGAATGGGAAATTTTTTTCTTGAGAATTATTTTGTAATTGAGATCTACTCTACTGTAGGTTTCCCCTAAAAGAGGCAAGTGAACTTTTCTTTCTATCAATAAATATATCATTTATGATGTTATTGTTCTCTGTATTTCAGTATTTTTGTTGGTATTCATCATAGTTACTCGGTTCTACTTTTCACAATACATCTGGTACCTTACAAAGTCTCACTTAGAGATTGGGGGAATTTGTTGGGGAATCCAGTAGACCTCACATTATTGACCCTTTTCTTCCTTGGTTATCTTTTTCTAAACTTTCCATTTATTTCTGAGTTCCCCCTTCCATCCAAGATTGGCATTTCATACCTCCTTCACATCTTGATTTGCATCATCAAGGAGCTCTCATATCTCATGAGACCACTCATGATGAGTATCTTCAGCTGCAAAAATTCATTACTATGTGGCATGGCCCCGACATGGTGTTCCATATGATGCCAACAATAGATCATGAATTCATCGATACAGATATGGATCCTTGGTTTGATCATGGAAATGGGATCTAGTTTGCATAAACTGTTAGGATGCATAGTTCCTTGTATGTAGGTGTGTGGTGGTTTTTTTTTTTACGTGTGGGTTTATTGGGTTTGGTTATTATCATGCTAGTGTTTTGATTAACATACATCAAATAGATATATTGGGCCCTTGTCATAGGAACACCCATGGTGAGACCATGAGCTTAGCATAGACTGTATTTGTTAGTTGTTTTTTTCTGTGTTAAACTATCATTTGTGTTAACATTAAAAAATTTAAAAGCATTCATGTACAAATCCATGGGTTTCAATCACATCATTACACAACCATAAGTAGTAACCTAAACAAGTGTGTGTGTGTGTGTGTGTGTGTGTGTATCAAGAGTGTGTCATTTTCTATGGTGACATATATTGAACTTGAGGTACACTCTCAAACTAGCATATAGGGATAGGTTTTTCCCTGCAACATCATCTTACATTATTAATCGTCTTCTCTTCTATCATAATGAATTAGGTTCAATATTGTCAACTTGCGATAATAGCCACTCCATTTTTGCATGTTGTAACTTGCATGGTAGTGCCTACCCTTCATGGGCACCCTAGTTAGCACATTGATTTCCACCTAGTCCCCATGTTGCATTTACTTGTAGGCTTGGGATCCCTCCTCTAGAACCACCATGAATTAGCATTGATCCTCACTCTTCTCTCTTCATCTATGTTCTGGCCATAATTTGAGGGGTTTCCCGCTATTTTATGTTACTCCAATGTCTCTTATGCATTTATTTCTCATGCCATGATACTTTCTATTGTGTTATTTTTTCCATTGATCTTGCTTACCAAAATTGCAGTAATTATTGACCACACACCACTTGCATTATTTAGCCTCTGTTTTTAGACCATCACCCATGGAGAGAACCACTGCTATGAGTGGATTTCAACTTCTAGTACCCATTTGCATTCATGTTTCTTAGGTCAGTTCCATGCACTTGGAGCATAGATGCATGTTATTAAGCCACTCATTCTCTCGATATGATCTAACTTTTAACTCTTTTCCATTTTCTTTAAACCATTAAAAAGACACTTTGATGAGATCACTTTTAACTCGTTTTTGTGTTCTTTAAACCATGAAAAATAAACCTCACGAGTATATTTTTACCTCTTTTTTGGGCTTGTAAAAACTGAATGAAAAAGACACTATTGAGAACACTTTTATATATATTTCATGCTCATTAAACCATGAAGGAGACACTCAAACAAAAAAAGAATGGTTTTTTTTTACCATTGATCTGTATTGATACAAGTGACAATGTCAATTGTGTCACCCTTGAACATGACACCTATTTTTGTCATTGTCTTAAAGTTGGGTTATAACTTGTCTAGGAGTCATATACCATTCATATGAGTCACGTATACTCCTCTATCATGTTACTCTTTCAATAATTATGAAGAGTACTTCAATACATCATGTGTTGTTGCACTATATCAGTGGTGCTCTCGAGTCTTGTTGTCAGGTCATCATTATGTCGTATTATATGTTCAAGGGAAGTAAAACTGAGTTGGTGATCGAAGCGGATATCGGTGGCCACTCACCTATTCCCTTGGATCAAAACACAGTTTTCCATCTTGGCAATTTTCTACATTTTTTTCGGGTCCTAAACTTTCAGGGTTGTTTTGAGGCCCTAAACAACATTTTTTTTGGGGGGGGTAGTAGGGGTTATTAATGGAAAATCCTGGCCCCAACCAAAATTTGTACTTCTCAGCTAGAACTTTCCAACGGTATACCGAGCACCCCAAATGAAGATCATATGTAAAATTTATTCCCTCGGGAAGTTGACATATCAACTACCCCCATCGGGGCCTACAATCCTTTTGGCGTTTCATCTTCTAGGGTTAGGTTTTAGGATGTTTAGGGTTTTCTCATTAATTATTTATTTTAAAAAGTATTTTTGAGCCTCATTGTAATGACATCTTCTTGTGAATGACTATAGTCACCACATCTCTTCTCAAATATAAGCTTCCACCATTATAGCGAGTTCATTTCACTGTGTATTTTTATAATTTCTACAAATTTCATTCATTAATAGAAATTGATTATTACTTTACCTTTGTGTTTCTTGCAATATCTCTATGTGTTTCTTGTTATATCTCTGCCTCATTTCATTCTCAACATAATCCATATTAGTCAGCCATTTGTTGTCCTGTTGAATATCCATTTCAACCATCCATGTGTTGTTGGAAAGTTGGTTTTCATTGATGTCAACCCTTGGAGTGTTCAAGATACCCCAGAGTTGTGATCGATATTGACGGTGAGTTAGTTTTCATTGATGTCAACAAGAGTGGTTGATTTCACTAGATGCGATGGGTTTATTTGGAGAAGTCTCCAAAGTGTTCCCCTTATGGAATATCTCTAATCATGGCCCTCATAGGAAAATGCTTTGAAATAGTTTACAAGAATCCACAGAGGTGTGGTCATGAACCCTAAAGTTGTTTGAGAAAAACGGGAATGCAGAACAATGTAAATGTAGGTAACACACTCATGGATGGACAATCCTCATCATGCCATTTTCTTTGACAGGTGGTACACCACATGGTTCCCCACGGTTACGGAGATATGCCCTCATGAAATTGGAAGCCTTGAGGAATGGTTAAGAAACCCCTATTTGGTTACAAGTCATTAATGAAAGGGTAAAGTGGTTGTAACAAGAAACCCCTAAAATAAGGAGAGAGGTTACTAAGAAAAAGTATAAATACACCTCAAGAAGTCTCTCATAAGTAAATTCACACACACATTCATTGTAAATCTATCTTGTGAGAATATTTTGGTCTCTTGGAGAATCTAAGGTTGAATTTGAGGTAGTAAGTCTGAGGTTGTGAAGGAAGGTCGAAGGTGAAAGTCTTGGAGTTATAGAAAATGTGAGTAACCCTAGTTTTTGAGGTATCTGTGAGTTGCAAGTTAGAAGGGTGAAGATGTACACGAGATGTAGTGGAGAAAAGCATGCATATCCATAGTTAGTAGAAGAGAAAGTCATGGATCTGTGAAAAGGATTGTGAAAGGTTGTGAAGTGATGTTTGTACTAGGTGTTGGTTGTGGAGCCTAATTATATTCTTGATTTATAGGTTTGTTTCATCCATTCTTGGATCACATTTCCTGATAGGGGGTTGTGGGGGGGATTTCCCCCCCACTATTATTGTCAGGGGGGTCCAGAGGGGGGAGACGATAATTAATGGAGCCCCCCCCCCCCCCAAGAAAGAAACCCTCCTCTCATGAGGGAATTGTATTATGGCTATGTATATGTTTGAATATTGCATTATGAGAGAGGATATTGTGAGATAAAGAAGAGGAAGTTACAATGAGTGTGGTTTAGGTTGTATCCCTTTGTTTTGTTGGACAATAATAAAGGAAGGACTTGGCAATTTTTTTGGTGGACGTAGCCCACACTAGGTGAACCACATGTATCTGTGTCTCTATTGTATTGTGTATCTTATGTGTTTTATTTCCACATTTGTTTTATTTTATTTCTCCACGATCCTATTTTTCTAACAACTGGTATCAGATCAAAAGGTAAATCACAGGAAAATAGGGTTCCTAGTTCAAGTGGGAGCAATGGCGGAAGATGGAAAGTTTAGTGTTGAAAAATTTAATGGCCAAAACTACCAATTATGGAAGACACAGCTGGAAGATTATTTGTATCAAAAGAATCTATTCCTATCATTGGGTAGAATAAAAAATAATTCAACGACCATGAAGGACGAAGAATGGGAGGTTCTTGACAGAAATGAAGTAGGAACAATATCGTTGAGCCTGGAAATGTCAGTGGATTTCAATATTTCAAAATTAAATACAACGAAGGAGTTGATGGACGCATTAGTTAAATTGTATGAAAAACCCTTGGCATCCAATACGGGTTTTCTAATGAAGCGATTATTTTATATGAAGATGTGAGAAGGTGAGTCTATTGCAGATCATTTAAATGAATTTAATATGGTTACTAATCAACTAAGTTATGTAAAATTGGACTTTTATGATGAGGTCAGGACTCTTCTAATCCTATGCTCATTTCCATAAAGCAGGGTTTTCTTGGTCATGGTTGTAAGTAACCATGTCTCTGGTTCAAACACTCTAAAATTTGATGATGTTGTTGGTGTTATCCTTAGCGATGAAATGCGACAGAAACACACACGTGAGACATCATGTAAGGCATTGACCATGGAGAATAAGGGAAGACAAAAGGATACAGGAAAGGGATCAAGGAACCATGGGAATTCTAGGAGGTGAAGATCCAAATCTAGACTGGGAAAGATAGAGTGTTGGAATTGTGGAAAGAAAGGACATCTGAAGAAATATTGCAGAGCTCCAAAGAAACAAAGAGATGGACAACATGAGAAAAATCAAGAAGAAAATGTAACAGATGATGTGTTACAAGATGATTTGATTGTTTCTATAGATAATATTTATGAGCCTTGGGTAGCA
>ML811815.1:19794-40117 GCA_009831015.1 Picea engelmannii
GAGGGAATTGTATTGTGGCTATGTATATGTTTGAATATTGAATTATGAGAGAGGAGATTGTGAGATAAAGAAGAGGAATTTACAATGAGTGTGGTTTAGGTTGTATCCCTTCATTTTGTTGGACAATAATAAAGGAAGGACTTGGCAATTTTTTTGGTGGACGTAGCCCACACTAGGTGAACCACATGTATCTGTGTCTCTATTGTATTATGTATCTTATGTGTTTTATTTCCACATTTGTTTTATTTTATTTCTCCACGATCCTATTTTTCTAACAACTGGTATCAGATCAAAAGGTAAATCACAGGAAAATAGGGTTCCTGGTTCGAGTGGGAGCAATGGCGGAAGATGGAAAGTTTAGTGTCGAAAAATTTAATGGCCAAAACTACCAGTTATGGAAGACGCAGCTAGAAGATTATTTATATCAGAAGAATCTATTCCTATCATTGGGCAGAATAAAAAATAATTCAACGACCATGAAGGACGAAGAATGGGAGGTTCTTGACAGAAATGAAGTAGGAACAATATCGTTGAGCCTGGAAGTGTCAGTGGCTTTCAATATTTCAAAAGAAAATATAATGAAGGAGTTGATGGACGCATTAGTTAAATTGTATGAAAAACCATTGGCATCCAATAAGGGTTTTCTAATGAAGCGATTATTTTATATGAATATGTGAGAAGGTGAGTCTATTGCAGATCATTTAAATGAATTTAATACGGTTACTAATCAACTAATTTATGTAAAAGTGGAATTTTATGATGAGGTCAGGACTCTTCTAATCCTATGCTCATTTCTAGAAAGCAGGGTTGTCTTGGTCATGGTTGTAAGTAACCATGTCTCTGGTTCAAACACTCTAAAATTTGATGATGTTGTTGGTGTTATCCTTAGCGATGAAATGCGACATAAATGCACAAGTGAGACATCAGGTAAGGCATTGACCATGGAGAATAAGGGATGACAAAAGGATAGAGGAAAGGGCTCAAGGAACCATGGGAATTCTAGGAGGGGAAGATCCAAATCTAGACTGGGAAAGATAGAGTGTTGGAATTGTGGGAAGAAAAGACATCTGAAGAAATATTGCAGAGCTCCAAAGAAACAAAGAGATGGACAACATGAGAAAAATCAAGAAGAAAATGTAACAGATGATGTGTTACAAGATGATTTGATTGTTTCTATAGATAATATTTATGAGCCTTGGGTAGCATATTCAGGGGTTTCATTTCATGACACACCCCATAGGAAACATTTTCTAGATTATGTTCAAGGTAATTTTGGACATGTTCATTTGGGTGATGATGCACCATGCAAAATTGTTGGAATGGGTAAGGTACAAATAAAGCAAAAGAATGGAAGCAAATTGTTTTTGAAAGAGGTAAGACATATTCCAGATCTAAGGAAAAATCTAATTTCAACATGGAAATTGGAAAGTGAAGGTTGTATATCTATATTTATATATAAGGTGTGGAAGGTCACCAAAGGATCACTGGTGATAGAAAAAGGAGAGAAGGTAGGTACATTGTATTTGTGTATTGGTAATACTAACTCTTCTATCTCTTTAGTTTCTACAGGAGTGGATATAACACTATGGAATCATAGGCTTGGACACATGAGTGAGAAGTGGATGTAGATACTTCACAAAAGAAATTTGTTTCCAGATCTTAAACAAATTGATTTGGATTTTTGTGAGCACTGTGTTTATGGAAAATAGAAGAGAGTCAGAAAAGAAAAGAAGAGTGAAAGGTTAGAGCTTGTATATAAATATGTATGGGGACTAGCTCAAATATCATGTCTTGGTGGCTCTTGTTATTATGTTACTTTTATTGATGATGCAACTAGAAAAACTTGGGTTTATTCCATTCGACAAAAAAATGATGTTTTGATACTTTTAAAAAATGGAAAGATCTGATTGAGAATGAGACAGGCAAAAGGTTGAAGTGTCTCAGATCAGAAAATGGAGGTGAATATTGCAACAAGGAGTTTGATTATTACTATTCATACCATGGGATTCGTAGAGAGAAAACAGTTCCAAGAACACCACAAGAAAATGGTGTGTCAGAAAGGATGAACAGGGCAATCATGGAGCGCGCAAGGAGTATGAGATTGCATGATGGGTTTCCCTTACAGTTCTGGGCAGATTTTGTAGATATTTCTATTTACTTAATAAACATAGGAACTTCAATCTCTTTGGATGGTGGAATTCCAGAGGAGGCATGGACAGGTAAAAAGGTAAACTATTCCTTTTTGAAGACTTTTGGTTGTGAAGCATTTTTCCATATTGATAAAGAAAATATAACAAATCTTGAGGCAAAATCCAAGAAGTGTACCTTTATTGCATATGGTGTTAATGATTTTGGTTATCGCTTATGGGATTTTTAAAATCGTAAAATCATTAGGAGTAGAGATTTCATATTCAATTCAAAGGTCATGTACAAAGATCGATTGTAGGGAAAGAAACAATAAAAAGTAAAAACAGAATACACGGTGCTTGATGAGATCACTAAAAAAGAAATTCCAAAGATACCAGAAAATCAAAATGTATAACAACATGAGAAACATGTACCTCAAAATCCTGCAAGTGTTGTTAGAAGATCTACTAGGTTAAGTAGACCCCTTGAGCGATACTCTCCTTCATTGTATTATTTATTGTTGATTGATTATGGTGAACCAAAAAGTTATGAAGAGGAAATGCAGGTAGAAACTAAAAAGAAGTGGGAGCAAGACATGAAATAGGAAATGGAATCCTTGGTAAATAAACAGACTTGGGACTTGGTTCAATTTCTTGTAGGAAAAATAGCATTGCAGAATAAATGGGTTTAGAGGTTGAAGGAAGAATATGGAGGAAAAAAATGGTACAAGGCTAGACTTGTTGTAAAGGGGTTTGCAAAAAAGAAAGTTATATATTTTGATGAAAATTTTTCTCCTGTTGTTAAGATGACTTCAATTAGGACTATTTTAATTATTGTGGTAGTAGAATATTTGCATCTTGAATAGTTATATGTAAAAAAAAATGTATCCATGGGGATTTGGAGGAAGAGATTTATATGCAACAACCACAGGGGTATGAGGTCAAAGGAAAGGAGAATTTGGTATGCCGATTGAAGAAGATCTTGTATTTCCTAAAGAAAGCTCCAAGGAAGTGGTATTTGAAGTTTGATAGGATTATGAAAAAACAAGGTTATAATAGATGTCATTATGATCTCTGTGTTTATTTTAAAAGGCTAGAAAATGGAAGCTATATTATCTTGTTATTGTATGTAGATGGCATGCTTGTTGTAGGGTCTAATATGAAGGATATAAATGTGCTCAATAATAAATTAGATAATTCATTTGTTATGAAGGATTTGGGTGCTGCAAAGAAAATCCTTGGTATGAGAATAACAAGAGATAGGAAAAATCGCAAATTGGCATTGTCTCAGGGTGAGTACATAGAGAAGGTGTTGGAGAGGTTTAGAATGCATAATGAAAAACTAGTTAGTACACCTTTGGCCAAACATTTCAAATTAAATAAGGAAATGTGTCCCAAGACACAGGAGGAGATAGAATACATGTCCAGGGTCTCTTATTCATCAACAATTGGGAGCTTGATGTATGCGATGGTTTGCACAAGACCAGATATTTCACATACAGTGGGAGTTGTGAGCAAGTATATGAGCAATACATGTAAAGAACATTGGGAGGTAGTAAAGTGGATTCTTAGGTATTTGAGAGGTACTTCTACTCATGCATTATGTTTTGGAGGTTTAGACATTGTTATACAGGGATAGTTGATTATGATATGGTAGGTGATAAATATAGGAGGAGGAGAACCACAGGGTATGTTTTTACTGTAGGTGGAACAATAGTAATTTGGATTTCAAATTTGCAAAAGGTTGTTGCACTTTCAACAATGGAAGCAGAGTATGTTTTTGCTATAGAGGCTATTAAAGAGATGATTTGGTTATAGAGGTTTATGGAGGAATTGGGAAAGAAGCAGGAGTATTAAAGGTTGTAATGTGACAACGAGAGTGCCATTAATCTTGCAAAGAACTCAACCTTCCATTATAAGACTAAGCATATACATCTCAAGTACCATTTCATACAATCTGTCTTGGAAGATGGAAATTTGAAGTTTGAAAAGATACATACTAGCCAGAATCCTGCAGACATGTTAATAAAGGTAGTAACTAGGGAGAAACTAAGTTCCTTCTTATTTTCAGTTGGTCTTCAAGAATGAAGGTGAAGATGAGAAATTTTCTAGGTGCAAGGTGGATCACATTCCAACAAGTACAACAATAGTGGATTTATTGTGATCAGTTTCCAAGTGGGAGATTGTTGGTTGTGGAGATTGATTATCTTCCTGATTCAGAGGTTTGTTTTAGTTGTGCTTGGATCCCATTTATTGAAGGGGGGGTGTGGGGGGGATTTCCCACCCAATATTGTTGTCAGGGGGGTCCAGGGTGGGGTGGAGAAAATTAATGGAGCCCCCCCCCTGGTGGGGGATTCAGGGGAAGTGCCCCTGAAGTAAAATTTTGGGAAATTTTTCCTTGTAAAATATTGTAATTTCATAATCAATCTGGACCATTCATTATAAGGTCACATATATGATGGTAGAAGTTATGTTAGGGTTTTTTTTTCCCTAGAAGGAAACCCTATTTTCATGAGGGAATTGTATTACAACTCTGTATGTGTGTGAATATTTTATTCTGAGAGAGGAGATTGTGAGAAAAAGAAGAGGAAGTTACAATAAGTGTGTTGTAGGTTGTATCCCTTCATTTTACTGGAAAATAATAAAGGATGGACCTAGAAATTTCTCTGCTGGGCGTAGCCCACTCTGGGTGAACCACCTATATATATGTCTCTATTGTATTATGTATATTCTATGTTTTATTTCCACATTTGTTTTATTTTATTACTCTGTGATCCTATTTTTCTAACACCAAGTTGTTGATGCCCAGGTTAGTTTACTTATTTGTTATCTGATACAACAAGGTTTCTACATGATCATAGGTATGTTTATGTGCTAGTTTTGAGGCTTAAGCTTATGTTTTTATGGTACATGATTGAGGCATGTCATGGTAGTGATTGTGCATGGTACACCTTGGTGATGGTATGATACATTGTTAGAGGCACAACTTGGATACTTGGCATATGGTTTGTTGTATGGTATATGAGTGATATGGCACATGTTTGATGGTATCTCTTTGTACATAGTTTATGGATATTATCACATGCTTAAGGTACATCTTGGTTACATGTTTATGGTGTAGTATTTGGTATCTTGTTGAGGCATTGTTATATGCTTGAGGTACATCTTTGGTGCATGGTTGATGCACTTGTTATGGTACATGTGTTGGTGCATGGTTGATGCACATGTTGTGGTACAGGTTGTGGTACATTGTTTATTCTTGGTATGGTACAGGTTGATGGTTTGGTACATTCTTTGGTACATGGTTGAGACACATTTCTTGTGATGATATGTTGGTGATCTTGTTACATGATTGGTAGAGGAATGTGTTGGTTATGTTGGACATCTAGTTGAGAGGTGTCCTTGGTATATGATCCATGTGAGAGGATCTGACTGATTATTGGTGATAGTGACATGATGGAGAGGTTGATCAGTGAAAGGTTGGATACACTGACGGGTTGGTAGGTTATATGTTGATGCCACACTGGCAGTGATAGTGACAGGTTGACAAGTTACAGATTGGTGTGATAGTGGTAGGGGTAGTGGAAGTGATTTTGGTAGTTCTATTTTGGTCTACACTTATATTTCATTGTGGAAGGATGGTGCAAGGAAAGGAGGTTGTAGCCTCCCCTCATTTGGTGCAGGAGAACACAGAGAGTTGGAGCTTCCTTGATGCAAACCCCCCTTCCCCCCCTCAGGGCTACGCGACCTCCCAGTCTAGGATCATTCAAATCAAGGTGTTGGATCGACTCTTCGGGCCTTTGCTAGACCCCGATTATTTACACAGGTCCCCTTTCCTTCAAAGTGCAAGTTCTGTCAAACCCGCGGGATCTTTCCTAGCCTCTTTGAAGAATTTAAATAATAGACACTAGTTCCTTTCGCGAGGTCATTTCCTTCACATGTAACCTCGGGCTATGACCTCACGTAAGCACATGATTTTGGGGTGGCCAAGAGTGATTTGAGACCACACTGATTTTCTCCCCGCAATTCACTATCAGCTACCATGTATCCCTTTGGCAATACCATGGTTTCGATTGTAGCCCACTCTAGGATTTTTAAAGTCCAAGCACTTTGTGTCCCCACAATCAAGCACTACCGTTGATATTGTGATCTCGGGCAGTGACTCTTGACCGACGGTGGATATCAACCTCTTTTCTTTCCTTCTCTCTGGAGCACACTCTCCCATATTTCCATGATCTATAGATGCGTGTCCCTATCAAATTAATGGTCATGATTTGCTTCAGCAATTCAAGATTCAGGAATTTCAAACTCTCTGCCCTTGCTTCCTCCTAAATGGATATCTTCCAAAGAAGAAGATCTGCTGACACCTGTCCTTAGGGAATCGACAGCTCAGATGAACTGCGGCTCTCTGGCCTTCAAGAGTTCTTTTCCAACACACTCCTTATTCTCACGGAGTGAATTTTCTCCGAAATGGTATATCTTCTGCCACGTGTCCTCCTCAAATCAACGGCTCTAGTCCAATTCGGGACTTCGACCTTCAAAAGTCTCAACTTCTCCATGCTCACTTTCTCCCAGAGTGTTTTCACCCGAAGTTCACGATCTATCGACACGTACCTCCCAAAAATCGATGGCCCCTAGCTACTTCGTCTATTCGGTCTTCGGGAGTTTCAAACTCTCCTCCTTCACTTTATCCTAAAGTGATTTCACCCAAAGTTCATGATCTATTGACGTGTGTCCCCCCTGGATCCGACAGCCAGGATCCACTTCAGCTCTTCAGGCTTGGGTAGTTTCAAACTCCTATGCACTCATTCCTCCCAGAGTGATTTCAGTTGAAGACAATAGATTTCCTCCATGCGTCCCTCTGGATCTGACGGTCTAGATTCACTTCGGCTCTTCGTGGTGCTTTCACCTAAAGTTCATAGATCTCTGCCACCTGTCCATATGAATTCGACGACTATGATTTACTTCGGCTCTTCGAGGTTCAGGAGTTTCAACTCCTTAACTAAAATATTCGAATTTATTTTCCACGAAGCCTCATATCTGTTGACACGTACCCCCCTAGTGACTAATGACCAAGATCTTCTCTTCGGATATTTCTCTCTCTCCTGGTCTATAAACTTATGAAATTGTAGATCTTGCGCCACCTGTCCCTCTGGATGACAGAAGGTCCCTAATCACTTCAGGACTTTGGTACTTTGGCAAGTCCGCTCTCCTATGCACACAAAGGGTTAAGGCCCATGCACTTTACCTGGATCGGATGATTGTCGATCCTTTTCATTCAGATTCGATAGATGGGATTTGTCCTTCTCCTTGTGCATTCTTCCTTCATACTAGACCCTAATCTGACGATCCATATCTCTTCCTGTAGCCGATCTGACGATTGTTGTCTCTCCTCCTCCTGAGCTTCCTTGTTCTCTTAGACTTGGGAAATCTTCTAAGTGTTCAAAGGGTATTTGAACCTTGTCCTGTGAAACTGGTTGAAAGGGTCTTGACTTCGACTTCCTCCTGAGTTTTGAAAATGAAGATTTTCCTTGACTCTAGCGTACACTTGCACTCTACATGAAAACTTGCACTACTCCTCCTGAGCTTGTGACGTAGCACCCCTTACCTCAGCAGGCTCTACGCAACCTCCTGGTCTTAGGATCGTTCTTAATCTCCCTTCGAGTCTGATTGAATTTTTGATTCCCCACAGGAATCTCCAACACAGAAGTGTTTAACCACAGGTCCTCCTTTGGATTTACACCTGTGCAAACAATCACCAAGCGCCAACTCTTACCCACATGACTGACTGATATGACCAACAGTCTTCGCCCGAAAAGGTAATTCGAGTTTCACAACTTCGGGATCCCCAGTGTGAGTCTCCGTGTCTCGTCAATCCCTGAAACCCTGAAAGGCTAGTGACTCTTTGACTTCTCCCTTGACTTTTCCTGATGTGACCTCTATCTAAAATATGGGGCCCAAACAATTTGGCACTTCGAAAATTTGTGTATCGGTGAAATTCAATACAATAATCCCTTCGCTCAGTAGCCAAAATTGCGATAACTTCTCGCCACAAATCAACGGCTCTAAGATCCCCATGATATGACGGTCCTGATTCAATCGATATTTCGTGAATCGGGAGTTCACAACTCTTGACTCCAAGTCACAACTTCTTTCACACCTTGAATTTTGAAAGACGAAATACAGGCACGAGATCAATGACTCTCGTTGATTCGGATCCAACGACCACTATTCCTCCTGAGCTTCTCAAGATGAATGATCCTCATCCTTAAACCTTCCGCTGACCTATTGATCCAATGACTCATAGAACTTCAATGATTATCCCTCTAAGAATTTCGACCATCCATTCAGACTTCTCAAGGACTTCTACCCAATTACCTTGGTGTCTTTCCTTCTGACCTTAAGTTCTGCGAGGTGACTCCGGACCTCGTTCTTCCTTCGAACACTTCAAAGGTTCTATACCTTCTAAATTTGGACTCTCACTATGACTCCTGGAATCTAATGAATCCCCACACGCACACCTTGCGACATTTACAATAATCCCTGGTTATTTGACCCCTCGACTATGTGCACTTCTTGCAACAATAGTCCTACAACCTTCCTCCTTGGTTGGTAAAGTATAAGACTTCAATTTTCTTGCGCACACCTTGCACGACCCTATGTTATACCTACACTTCTGCCAGTATGAGAACAAAGGTAACCCTCCTAAACTTTTCTGAGATAAAACTCAAACCCTCCTCAACGCACTCTATGTGGACCTTCACTGCACTCCTTGCAAGATTCCTCGGGATGAGAAACAATTGAAACTCATACTTCTCTTCTCACAAACTTCATATATTCACCATGAAATCAAGAGCATTCATACAAACATAGCATTGGAACAAAATGAATTACAAAGAGTACAAACAAAACTGTAAACATACCATTCAAACAGATGTAAACAGTAACCAAGACGATACCATGAAATTGAGTCAAATCTATTATATATATATTAACTCAAATATTCTTGTACATGGGTTCTTCTCTGTTCTTCTGTGCTCCTTATCTCTACATCTTACACAACTAATACAATGATACAAATGAGGGTGTCTTTTATGAGTTTTTTTCTCCTACTTTACAAGCTATCTAATCTGAAATAAAAGCTACAACAACTTTACATAAATTACAATAAATGCCTCTTTATCCGACATATGAGAGAAATGCTCATAATCTGTATTACAATCTTCCAAACATAAATGCAAATACGTCCTCTTAGATATTACATTAAATGTTCTATCATTCAAATTCAAAATGTCTCAAAATATGTGCTGGTGCAATTACAGTTGTCCTTGCCTTTGCGCTTGCTTTGTTGGCTCACCTACGATGCTCTTGCATCATACTCCCTTGGCTAAAAAATTATTGAACTCCTGTTCATGAGCTCTTGCACCATCTGTCCATGTCTTTGGATCTCTGCTTCATTTTCCCAACTGGCATCCTCAATTGGGTGTCCTTTCCATTTTATCAAATATTCAAAGTATGTTTTCCTTCAGGTCTTTTTTCTGACTCTCTGGTCAATGATCCTTTCCATCTGCGACTCTTCAAATACAAGCACTTTTTTATCCTTCTCTATTCCTACTTCATCATCTTTGTAAGGGTACAAATCTTCTATGTTGGATATGGGATATATTCCTACCCCATCTAGCAATTCTATTTCATAAGCATTGGCCTCAAATTTTCTTATGATCTTACACGGTCCAATTTTCTTCATTTTCAACTTATTGTATGTTCCCCTTGGGAACCTCTCCTTTCTCAGGTGCACTAAGACCAAATCTCCCACTTAAAACTGAATTTCTCTCCTGTGTTGATCTGCTTTGCGTTTATATTCCTGGTTGGAATTCTTTAACCGTTCTTTAATCTGATTGTGGATATCTTGCATCTCTGCTGCAAAATCCTCTTCTCCAGCACTTTTGAATTCATTCTTCTCTAAGTCCCTCAACTCAGATACTCCTCTCGGCTGCATTCCATACATAATCTGCAATGGGCTCTGTCTTGTACTCCTATTTGGTGAATCGTTGTATGCAAATTCTTCTTTTGGAAAAATATGATCCCACTGACTGTGATGTTCAACCACCAAACTTCTCAATAAATCCCCCAAGCTTCGATTTACTACCTCAGTCTGTCCATCCCTCTAAGGGTGATATGTTGAGCTAAAAGATAAATTCATCCCTATCTTTTTCCATAGGGTCCTCCAAAAATGACCAACAAATTTGGTATCCCTATCCGAAATAATACTCTTGGGTAAGTCGTGAAGTCTAACAACTTCTTTGAAAAATAGGTTTGCAATGTGAGTTGCATCACTGGTTTTATGACATGGAATTAAATGTGCCATTTTAGAAAATCTGTCGACTACCACGAATATGGAATCACAACCCCTTTGTTTCCTTGGCAATCCTAACAAAAAATCCATGCTTACCGCATCTCACGGCCTCTCTGGTATTGGCAATGGCCGATACAACCCTGTATTTTGCCTCTTCTCCTTTGCATGCTGACAAATTCTACATCTGTTCACAAATTTCTTAACATCTGTTCACAAATTTCTTAACATATGTTCTCATCCTTAGCCAATAATACAAGCTGTTCAGTTGTGCGAAGGTTTTTTCATGGCTGAAATGTCCAGCCAATCCTCCACTATGCTTTTCCTTCAAAAGATTCTCTCTCATATAACTCTTTGGAATACACAATTGATTCCCTATGAATAATAGTCCATCCTAAATTAAATATTTAGTCCATTGGATTCTATCTCTGAGAACTAGATTCTCACATGCTTCATGCGCCTCTTTAAAATCTGGATCATCTTTGTACATGTCCTTAAGGTTATCAAAACCTAAGGTCTTCACTCTGAACTCCCGCAGAATCAAACATTTCCTGCTCAAAGCATCAACAACTTTGTTAGCAGTTCCAGAAATATGCTTTATAACAAAAGTAAAGTTCTGCATGTATTCCACCCATTTTGCATGTTTTTGATTCAATTTTTCCTGTCGAGTTATGAATTGTAAAGCATGGTTATCGCTATACAATACAAATTCTTTCGGAACCAAGTAATGTCTCCATTTATTTAATGCATGTATGACCGCATAAAATTCTTGATCATACGTGGAATATTTCAGCTTTGCATCATTCAATTTCTCACTAAAGTATGCAATCGACCTATTGTCTTGACTCAAGACTTCTCCAATCACAAAGCCACTTGCATCACATCTGACCTGAAATGTTTTACTGAAATCAGGCAGAACCAGAACTAGCTATCTAGTTATTTTCTCTTTCAACAACTTGAAACTCTTCGCTGCTTCCTCTGTCCAATGAAAATATTCATGTCTTTTCTTGACTGTGTCCATCATTGGTACATAAATTCCACTAAAATTTCTAATGAATTTCCTGTAAAAACTAGCCAATCCATGGAAACTTCTGACTTCAAAGATACTCCTTGGTGACGCCCAATCTTTGATTGCTCTTACCTTTTTAGGATCCATCTTTAGCTCATTCGAAGAGATCACAAATCCCAAATAAATGAGTTCTTTCTTCATGAAAGATGACTTCTTCAAATTGACCAACAATTTCTCTTGCTGCAATCTCCTCATCACTAAAGCTAAATTCTTTATATGTTCCCCTTCAGTCTTACTGAAGATCAGTATATCATCGAGATACACGATTACAGACTTTCCTATGAAATATTTCAAGACTTCGTTCATCAACCTCATGAAAGTACTCGACGCGTTCATCAAACCAAATGTCATGACAAGCCATTCATACATTCCTTCATTTGTTTTGAATGCTATCTTCCATTCATCACCTTCCCTCATTCTAATATGATGATACCTGCTTTTCAAATCAATCTTTGAAAAAAAAATGCTCCATTCAAGCAATCCATTAAGCCATCCATCCTGGGTAAAGGAAATCTATACGTGAAGGTGATTTTGTTTATAGCTCTCGAGTCAGTACACATTCTCTAGCCACCATCCTTTTTTGGACTTAACACTATTGGTACAACGCATGGACTCAAACTTTCTCTAACCAACCCTTTGTCCATCAAATCTTGTACTTGCTTCTTGACTTCTTCATTTTCCTGTGGCGTCAATCTGTATGCTGATTTGTTTGGTAAACTTTATCCTGGTATAAGATAAATATGATGGCTTATACTCCTGATAGGTGGCAATGAACAAGGTAATTCGTCCACTATTATATCAAGAAATTCCTCCAGCAATTCTTGAATTTCCCCTGATAGATCATCTAATTTGGTACTGTTTAAGATGACTCTAGGTTTTCTTACCACAAAAAATGCATGTCTTCTTCTTTCTTGACTTCATCAAGAAGCTCCTTCCCACTCATGAGAAGTATAGTATTGGTCACCTCTGTTTTTACCTCCTTGTCCTTAATTGGCAACAACATATGAGTCCTACCATTCTTCTCCAAGGTGTATGTGTTCCTTCTTCCATCATGAACAACATTTTTGTCATATTTCCATGGTCTACCCAACAAAAGATGAAAAACATCCATGGGAATAACATCACATAAGATTTCATCTCTGTAACCTCGTATCTTAAATTCAACTAAATATTGTTTAGTGACTGTTACCTGATGTCCTTTTTGCAACCACAAGACTCTGTATGGGCTCGGATGTGCAACTGTCTCCAATTCCATCTTTTCCACCATTTATGTGGAGACTAGATTATCTGTACTTCCACTGTCCACTATTACCTTCCATACCCTATCCTTGGTCTTGCAAGCAGTTCTGAACAAACTATTTCTTTGGACTGGATTCTTTATCTCCTTCTCTAGCTTCAAGAGATTTTTCCTCATCATTAAGGATCTCCCACCTTCTGCATCTTCTGCCTCAACATTTTGCCTCTGTGCTTTTGAAATGTGTGCTTCACCAACTCCATCTCTTTTTCTGTCAGGACATTCATAAGATATTTCCATAGACAAAACACTTTATCTCACCTCCTCTGCCTCTTTGTCTTCCTCTAGCTCGCGGAAAATTATTTATGTCGGCATATTGTCTTCCTTGTGAACTTCCTCCTCTTTCAGGGTGAGTGTGAGGTTTCTTCTCTTCATCCTTGGGATTCTATACCCTGTCTTGGGAAATTGCTTTGCCTCTTCTATGACTTCGACTTTGACCTCTTTGACCTTGCTTTCGGGCCAATTTCTCTTTAGTCTTCAGGGCCATTTGATAAGAATCTTCTACATTCCTTATCGTCATCATGCTCATCTGATCCTGAATGTCATATCTCAGACCACTCATGTATCTGACGACCTTTTCATCATCACTTTCTCGATGACTTTCTCTAATGTTTAATCTGTAGAACTCCTCAGTGTATTCTTCCACTGTCATTCCTTTCTGTCTCAAGTTCTTCATTCTTCGAAACAGATTAATTTGGTAGTCACTGGGTATAAATTTCGCTTTAATTTGTGCGACCATTCTATCCTAGCTTTTGATTTTTTTCTTGCCTTTGCAATGCCTATCCGCTTGCAGTTCATCCCATCACAATGTTGCATGCCCTTTAAGTCTAGTAATGACATGCTTAACTTTCTTATCTTCCTCGACATCCTCATAGTCGAAGTATTTGTCCAGAGCTCTAAACCAATCTAGCAACTTCTCAACGTCTAAGTTTCCTTCGTACATTGGAATGTCCATTTTTTTTCCTGGCCCCTATTTTTGCAACAACTCTGAATAGATGTTCTTCTGCAACATCCTCGGCTGTGACTTCTTCTTCAACTCCAGCCTCATTTTCTCTTTCGGCTTCACTGACATATGCAACATCGACCGTTCATCTCTGTGTTGTCTCCATAGCATCTAATTGAGCACAGAGTTCTCTCATTTCCCTTTCCACAGCTGGATCAGGCATTGGTCTATCTTGACGTCTTCTTGGAGGCATTGTTTAAAATATTTTCCACACAGAATTTGAATCACAACTTACCTTCTGTTTTCTCCTTCTTAAAGAAAACAATTGTTAAAAGCTAGGCTCTGATACAACTCTGACGCAACACCCCCTGCCTCAGCAGGCTCTGCGCGATCTCCCAGTCTTAGGATCGTTCTTAATCTCCCTTCGATTTAGATTGAATTTTTGATTCCCCACAGGAATCTCCAACACACAAGTGTTTAACCACAGGTCCTCCTTTGGAGTTACACATGTGCAAACAAGCACCAAGCACCAACTCTTACCCACACGACTGACTGATATGACCAATAGTCTTCACCCGAAAAGGTAATTCAGGGTTTGCGACTTCGCGATCCTCAGTGTGAGTCTCCTTGTCTCATCAATCCATGAAACCTCGAAAGGCTAACAACTCTTTGACTTCTCCCTTGAATTTTCCTGACGTGACCTCTATCTAAAACCTGGGGCCCAAACAATTTGGCACTTTGGAAATTCGTGTATCGGCAAAATTCAATACAACAAGCCCTTCGCTCAGTAGCTGAAATTGCGATAACTTCTCACCATGAATCAATGGCTCTAAGCTCCCTGTGATCTGACAGTCCTGATTCAATCGAGATTTCATGAATCAGGAGTTCAAAACTCTTGACTCCAAGTCACAACTTCTTTCACACCTCGAATTCTGAAAGACTAAATACGGGCGCGATATCAACGACTCCCATTGATCTGGATCCAATGACCACTGTTCCTCCTGATCTTCTCAAGCCAAATTATCCTCAGCCTTAAACCTTTCACTCACCTATTGATCCAACGACTCACAAAACTTTAGCAATTCTCCCTATGAGAATTTTGACCGTCCATTCAAACTTCTCAAGGACTTCTACCCAATTACCTTGGCGTCTTTCCTTATGACCTTAAGTTCTGCGAGGTGACTCCGGACCTTTTTCTTCCTTCGAACACTTCAAAGGTTCTAGCCCTTCTAAATTTGGACTCTCACTATGACTCCTAGAATCTAAGGAATCCCTGCATGCACACCTTGCGGGAGTCACAATATCCCCTGGTTATTTGACCCCTCGACTCTGTGCACTTCTTGCAACAATAGTCCTGCAACCTTCCTCCTTGGTTGGTAAATTCTAAGACTTCAATTTGCCTACACGCACCTTGCACAACCCTGTGTTATACTTGCACTTCTATCGATATGAGAACAAAGGTAACCCTCCTAAAATTTTCTGAGATAAAACTCAGACCCTCGTCAACACACTCTATGTGGACCTTCACTGCACTCCTTGCAGGATTCCTCAGGATGAGAAACAATTGAAACTCATACTTCTATTCTCACAGACTTCATATATTCACCATGAAATCAAGAGAATTCATACACACATAGCATTGGAACAAAATGAATAACAGAGAGTATAAACAAAACTGTAAACATACCATTCAAACAGATGTAAACAGTAACCAAGACGACAACATGAAATTGAGTCAAAGATTTTATATATATTAACTCAAATATTCCTGTACATGGGTTCTTCTCTGTTCTTCTATGCTCCTACTCTCTACATCTTACGCAACTGATATAATGATACAAACGAGGGTGTCTTTTACGAGTTTTTTTCTCCTATTTTACAAGATATCTAATCTGAAATAAAAGCTACAACAACTTTACATAAATTACAATAAATGCTTCTGTATCCGACAGATGAGAGCAATGCTCATAATCTGTATTACAATCTTCCAAATATAAATGCAAATATGTCCTCTTAGATATTACATTAAATGTTCTATCATTCAAATTCAAAATGACTCAAAATATGTGCTGGTGCAATTCCAGTTGTCCTTGTCTTTGCGCTTGCTTTGTTGGCTCACCTACGATGCTCCTGCATCAGCTTGTGAATCTTGGAATAAGTTTACTTCTACGCGTGCTCCTTCCATCGTCTCTCTTGAAATTTTACTTACTCAAGTTATAAGGTTTCAGTCCCTTTACTCCTCAAAGGGATTCTTGTGCCTTCTCAACAAATTTTTCTCAATGCACACCTGTGGAGATTTACAGAGTGTTCATCAACTCTGTGAGTACCTTCCTCTGATACTCTTCTCTTTGAACTCAATAGAGATTTCTTATGTGCACTCTTGCACCTGCTCAATGCCTTCCTGGAAGAGATTTACAGAGTTCTGAGTGACTTTGTCTCTCTGTGATTCCTCTGCACATTTTCTCCTCTAAGGTATTCAACAACTTAGAGGCTTCCCTTGAGTTGTTATCACTCTAGTGCGCCCTCCTGGAACGTTATTTTCTGACTCCATAGAGTTCCGATGTGCACTCCTTGCGCTGGCTACAGAAACTCCAACGTTCTGTTGTGCACTCCTTGGACAGCCTAAAGAATCCAGAATGATATTTCAAACTAAAAAAGGATAGAGAAATATATCTTCCTACTGTAGATAAAACCTATCATGCATCTACATCATACATAAACACACACAGATAACATTCATCAGATACACATAAACACACTAAAATTTCATATGAAAGAAAAATTGCTTTCTTTCTATTAAGACAAATGTTTGATTACAATATGTGTAGGCTAGACTATAACAGAGTATCAACTCTCTCAAGCTCTCTCAAAGAACTATTTTATCTCCTATTTCATCCTCTAAGGATTTCTAACTAACTTTTAGCTACCTCCTATTCAGTCACAATACTCCTCTCGCAGCCTCATTTGGGCATACAATGCATCTACCCCTAGGGTTCCCTCTGACTACCTATATTCCCGAAAGAAACTAACTACCCCTTAAGCACCGTTACATTAAATTCTAGGAGTGAAACTCCCAAATCACTCGTGATCATTCAATCCCGAGTGTTTTTATCTTCTTCAATTTTCAATCAATTCAAGAAATATTTGCAGGAAACACCAACATTTAAGATTCCAAAATGATTCAACGGCACGCTAGGGCGCTGAGTTGTTTCTCCACGTGTGCTTGCTGACGATGCTCCTGCATCATACTCCATTGTTGGGAAAATCATGAGATCCTACTCATGGATCCCTCTACTCTGCTGTTGAGATCCTCCAGGGTCCCATACCTTCTCTTGGAGCTGTCCATCTGCTCCTCTGCTATGTTGTTGTTGTTGTTGCTTCCCTGCTGCTCTTGCAAGTCCTCCTTTGTCCAACTTCTCCTTGCCGACAACTTCTTGTGCTGACCTCAACATCAACCTCCTTATTTCCTCTATCACCCTGTCCAGTTGCTCTAATGGCTGGTTCTCCTTATGCAGTCTTCTTTGCTTCCCTTCTTCCTTATTAATTTCCAACCTAACTTGTTGGATAATATGCCTTTGCATCTTTACCCTTCTCCCCAGGGCCTCCATCTCTTCACACAGATCAACAAGATCCATTCTATATTTTGCTTCCTCCTTTTTTGTAGGTTCACATTCTACAATTATCTCTTACTCATCTTCCTGGCTGAAAATTTCCAGCCATTCATTTGAATTCTCATCTCCTTTTGTTGTAGATCCCAATTCTACAGTTGCCTTATGTTCATCTCCTTGGCTGAAATTTTTGAGAAATTCCACCAAATGCTCTTCTTTCTCCATCTCTTGGGAACATTGAAATGTGTGCTCTTTCTCTTCCTTACCAATCTGATCAATCTGACCCTTCATGTTATCTTCATCTCTTATGGCACTAGATGGCCACTCTGTTGTAGACTCCAGTTCTGCAGTCTCACCACTGAGTTGTTTCTCATATTCCTCCTCCGACAGGTTGACTTCTGTCATCTCCTCTTATGTTGGTTCACCTCCAACTTCCTCCATCTTCTCCCCAGGCTGGTATGCTCCTCCACTTGTTTCCAACTTGACCTGTTGGATATGCCTACTCTTCATATTAACACTTTGCATGACTGCATCCTGGAAGTCCTTTTCTGGTTCTTGATTGTTCAACCAATCCTCCAACATCTTCATCTCTTGCTTCCATTGAGTGAGTAATTCATCTAAATTCTCCTCTTTTTCTATTGGGGAAAACATCAGTGTCTGCTCCTTCTCCTCCTCTTTGACAGTCTATGATGGTTGTCTTTCCTATGTTGTACCTACATCATAGACACAGTTAAATTTAAAATCATTTGGCCCCATGGCCTCTTTCTTAGATTCTTGTTGCACCACCTCCTCATGTGAAACACTTGTACTAGCCTCTATTGGACTATTTGGAAGGAATATTTGAATTCCCCCAATGATCAAAATGCATTTCTGACCCTGCTCCATCAGCTCTCCTTGCTGATATGAAATCTCAGCTGAGTTCATGAGACTTTCAAATAGTCTCCTCTCTTCTCCCTTTCCCACCTGGAAATTTGAATTTTCATCTCTACCCTCCTGGAAATTTATGGATAAACTGATGATCTCTTCCTATTGCCCCCCTTGGAAATTTGAACCTTCATCACTGAGGCTCTTTCTAAATTTTAGCTCACATATGTGGATGACTTTCCCTGTTTCACTGAGGTTTTCAGCATGCCTCAGCCACTTCCTCACTACTTGTTGCTTCCCTCTGGCTAACAACTTCTATAAATGCCACTTCTCTTTCCTCTTCAAAGGCCATTCATATGTCTAGTGTACCTTTGCTTCCTGCTGCATCTTCAATGTCAGCTTCTCCATTTTTTCTCTGGTTTCCCTGAGCTCCTTGTCTACTTGTTCTTTCTTCATCTGCTAGTGATCTTTATCCTGACCATGCCTATGGCCTCCAGTATCCATTTTCACCCTCTACCTGTCGTCCTGGCAAGTCTGTGGATTACTCTACCATTGAGAGCATCTCCAACTTCTCCTTGCAACCCAACTGGATGTTCATTTGTTGTTGCACACATGCAACCATAATTCACAGAGCGTCAGTACTCTGTCTTCTCCTTCACATGCTTTCTACAGGCAAAATTTAACTTCTGATACCATTTGATGTTATTAGACTATCTCCTTTCACCTTTTTCTATGATCTGCAGACAAATTTTAAGCTCTGATACCACTTGATGTAGACCCCCCTTCTCTCCCTCGAGGATGTGTTACCTCCCAGTCTAGGATTGTTCAAATCATGGATTCGGATCAACTCTTCAGGCCTTTTCTAGACCCCAATTATTTACATAGGCTCCCTTTCTTTCAAAGTGCAGGTTCTGTCAAACTTGCAGGCTCTTTCCTGGCCTCTTTGAAGAATTTAAATAACAAACATTAGTTCCCTTTGCGAGGTCCTTTCCTTCACATGTGACCTCAGGCTATGAACTCATGTAAGCACGTGATTGCGAGGTGGCCAAGAGTGGTTTGATACCACACCACTTTTCTCCCTGCAATTCACTATCAGTTGCCACGTATCACTTTGGCAATATTGTGGTTTCGATTGTGGCCCACTTTAGGATTTTTAAATTCCTAGCAGTTTTTGTCCCCAAAATCAAGCACTACCATCGATCTTGTGATATTGGGTAGTGCCTCTTGACCGATGGTTGAGATCAACCTCTTTTCTTTCCTTCTCTTTAGAGCACACTCTCCTAGATTTCCATGATCTATCGACGTGTGTCCCTTTCAAATCAATGATCATGATTTGCTTCAGCAATTCAGGCTTCGGGAATTTCAAACTCTCCACCCTTGATTCCTCCTAAATGGCTATCTTCCAAAGCGAAAGATCTATTGACACCTGTCCTCAGTGAACGGATGGCTCAGATGAACTCTAGCTCTCTGACCTTCGGGATTTCTTGTCCAACACACTCCTTATTCTCATAGAGTGACTTTTATCTGAAATGGTATATATTCTTCCATGTGTCCTCCTTGAATCAACAGCTCTAGTCCAATTCGGGACTTCGGCCTTCGGAAGTCTCAACTTCTCCATGCTCTCTTTCTCTCGGAGCGCTTTCACCCTATGTTCACGATATATCGACGTGTACCTTACACATATCGATGGCCCCCATCTACTTTAGCTATTCGGGCTTCGGGAGTTTCAAACTCTCCTCCTTCGCTTTCTCGTAAAGTGATTTCACCTGGAGTTCACAATCTATCAACGTGTGTCCTCCCTAGATCTGACGGCCACGATCCACTCCGACTATTCAGGCTTTGGGAGTTTCAAACCCATACACACTCATTCCTCCTAGAGTACTTTCACCCAAAGACAACGGATTTCCGCCACACGTCCCTATGGATCTGTAAGGTAGCTAGAGAGGTAGTGGGGGGGCCCAGAGGGCCCATAGTGATAATAGTGGAGGTCATTCAATGTAAGGTGGACTAGGTCCACTATATTATTAAATAAGGCCCACTATGGTAGTTAGATATAATAAATGGGT
>ML811815.1:55365-65832 GCA_009831015.1 Picea engelmannii
AAAAATTCCATGGAAAATATAATGTTAATGAAACTAATGAAAATATAACATGTTATCAGAGCCAGGTTTACTTCATAATAGTCTAACCACTGGAAGGAAGATCATGAGATTTTCCATATTGTTGAGATTTGTCACTGCACATGCAATTTTCCACTACACAATTTTCCTTGCCAAGCTCATTGAGCACTTACTATATATTCAATTGGGAAAAAAATCCATCACTGATCAACTCGCCCTACTCTAGCGCACCTACTGCACTTCTCAGATTGACTTTCCACCGAAATTGATTTTTTAGAGTTTTTAGGCTTGTTAACATTTTCCTGGACATTGAACATTCTAATTCAAATTTCTAACTTCTTCTTGTTAAATGTATCATATTAGAAGACAAGTAGGATAGTGCTACAATTTTCAAATGTATGAACTTGTATATAATATACATCATGAGGGTGTTTGTGATGCAGTCCCCCCCTACCTCAACAGGGTTCTGCGACCTCCTGGTCTCTGGATTGATCTTCTTCTGAGCCGAAAGGGCTCTTTGGGCTCATGCTGGAACCCTTTGAATGAATCCATAGGTCCCTTTGTCCTCTGGCACAGGTCTTGAGAAAATCTACGCGCGCACCCCCTTTTCAGCACTCTTCTCTGTTCTGAACCAACACACACCTTGACGTTGATTCCTTTACAACTAGCCCCTTCTTAACTAGTGACCTCGAGCTATGACTCAAGGTGTAAACAACACACCTTTCACGTTTTGGGGTTTTGAGACTCCTGCATGCGAGCTCTCCTAGGCTCCTTGTCCTTTGAATAACCAAACCGCGAAATAGAGCCTAGCTCCCACTAGCTCCTACCTTCACTCCTGACTCATATGACCACTGTCCTGTGACCAACGGCTAACATCCAACCGACTCTCCAATTTTCGTGTTTTGCGATATGCAAGGGTTGACTCCTTGTCCCTCCAACTTTCGATCGCCGAAACATTGAAAAGGGATTAACAGCTCTGGATCCTCCCTTAGCCTTCGTCCACATGACCACCACTCTGTGACGATGCACTTAACATCAAAGTGCTACTGGATTTCGCGATTCAGGGAATCGCGATGCAATCGTTCCTCCTGTTCTTTGTCTTTCGAAATGCCGAAACCCGAAAGGGTCTAACGGCTCCTTAGCTCCTCCCTTAAGTCACTTTTCATATGATTGGTCCTGTGACCTGGTGCTATTCCTCTGAATGATTTCGGGGTTTCGCGATTCGGGGAATCGTGATACAGTGTTCTCCTCCTTGCCTTATCAAATCCCAAAACCCAAATCTCAGTGATCTTGATCAACGGTCTAGATCCTCCGCTTAGTCAACGACCAAGATTGAATCCTGACTATCTTCTTTTCGGGATGTCTGCAGAGTCTTCACCTCCCAACTCCCGGTAGCTTCTAGATCTATGCCACCTATCCTCCAAAATGGACAGTCCTGATGCTTTCGGGACTTGATGAGTCCTCTTCCTTCTACTGTTATGAGGTTTAAACCTCGCGCACCTTTTCTGGATCCGACAGCTCATGACAAATCAACACTTCTCCCTCGAAGTTTCTACAATTCGTTCTACCCTTCTGTGCGTCTTCCCAGGGATTAAACCCCTCACACCTTCTTTCGGATCCGACAACTATCGTTTCTTGGTGCTAGATCTGACGGCCCAGATCCTTTTTCCTGTGCACCTCCCAAGGAATAAACCCCATGCACGTATCCTTGATCCAGCGGCTTTCAGGCCACTGCACTCCAGATCCGACGACTAGCGTGATTTCGCGATCTCAGTGATTGCAAGTATGGGGTGCAACCTCCTCTTCTCCTCCAACCTCTGATTCCTGAATGTGTGGATATCCAAGGGTTTAAACCCCGTGTGCCTTTGTCTGATCCAATGGTCGTCGGGTATTGGTGCTAGATCTAACGGTTCAGATATGTCCTCCTTGCGCGCTCTCCTCCTACTGCCTGGACGTAGATTCAACGGTCTAGATCTTTCTTCCCAGTTCTAATCCAATGACAACTGTGCTCTTCCTCCTGAGCTTTCTTGGATTTTTGACTTAGAATATTTTCTAAGTCTCGAAGATCTCGACCTTCGACTGTTCCTCTTTCAAGCCCAGTTCCTTTGGGTCTCATCTGCGTTATAGAAATGTTGTCCCTTTTGAGCTTCGTCCTCTCAGAGATTTACTCCTGCAAACACTTTGCGTTCGAGGATCTCGAATAACTCAGATTCGATAAGTTTTCTTGAAAAGAAAAATCCTTACACCCACCTGACGTTCTCCTGCTCGATGCACACCTTGCAGAGCCTACAGAGTATTGAGGAACCCTGTGAGTGTCTTCTCTTTGACACTTCTCTTTTCTCAGAACTCGAAATAGAGTTCCCTAGTGCACTCGCTCGATGCCCTCTTGGCAGAGCTCTACAAAACCTTCAGTAGCTCTGTTTTCCCTGAACTCAAGACAGAGTTCCTTCCTGTGCAATCCTTGCACCTCTGCTAATGAAGGTTCAACGCTATCCCTCTTGAGATTTCCTAAGGTTGTCTCACCTCTGTCAATGCACACCTTGCCGACTATGTGCACTCCTTGCACTCAGAAACTCCAAGACATGAAGAAATTGAAACTTATGAAACACTTCACCAGTTATGTATTCAAAACACTAAATGCATAAAAACATGAAAACACATACAGACAATTCGTGGCAGGAAAAATTGCTCTTCTATTAATTTAGAAATGCCTATACAAGGTGTTTACAAAGGCTGGACTGTAACAAGTCTCAGCTCTCTCTCGCGACCTCTCTACTCTGGTCTCTCCTCCTATCTCTCTCATTCTCTGTCCTATCACTCTCTAATTACAAAGAGGGCTCTCTCGAGCTTATCCTCAACCTCACCGTCTCTGAGCTATCCCATCACATAGCAGCTCCTATGGCTACATTACATAAATGGATGCCTAGTCCTGACTACGTCCTGGGATTGCTACAGGAAACCATTAAAGGAAACCTCAACCACTACCTGTACAAAGGCATGGTCTGGCATTAAAAGCCTTACAACATTTATTGAAATTTTGAATTTCAAAATTGAGAGGGCTGTGCCTCACCCTTTCTCCATTAAATGTGTGCTTGATGTGCTCGTTGGCTGGCATGCTCCTGACATGGAGCGAGGCTCCTATATCATACTCCTCAACTGGAAAAATAATGATCTCTTAATCATGAGCTCCTCTTCTCCAGTGTTGAAATCCACCTGGATCCCAAACTTTCCCTTGGAGCTATCCATCTGCTCCTCTGCTTTGTTGTTGCTGCTACTGCTTCCCTACTGCTCTTGTAGGTTCCCTTCTGCTCAGCTTCTTGTTGTTGGCAGTCTCTGCTGCTGAACTCAACATTAGCCTTCTGATTTCTTCAATTACCTCATCCAGTTGCTCCAATGGCTTACTCTTTGTATGCAGTCTTCTCTGTCGCACTTATGTCTTCTCAATGGGAAGATCTGCTTGATATCCCCTGCTATCTTTATCTCTCTTTGTGGAACTAAGTGGCCACTCTACTGCAGACTCCAGCTCTACAGTCTCCTCACTGAACTGCTGCTCAGCTTCTTCCTGTGGCAGTTCTGTTGCTTCTATTTCTCCTGCTGGCATACTTCCAACTTCTTCCAGCTTGGCTTGTCGGATGTGCAAACTTTGCACCATCGCCCTCTTCTCTAGGGCTTCCAATTCTTCATACAGATCAGAAAAATCCATGTTGTCTGCTTCCTCTTTTGTTGTAGACTCCAGTGCTGCAGTTATTTATGTTTTAGCTTCCTGGCTGAAAATTTTGAGCAACTCGGCTGAATGCTCTTCTTCTTATCCTTGGGAAAACATCAGTGTTTGCTCCAACTCTTCCTCTTCTTTGACAGTCTCTATTGGTTGTCCTCCTTCTATTGCTACATCCGCAACACATGCTCTTGCCTCAATTGGGCTATCTGGTAGGAATACCCGAATTCCCCCAATCATCAGAATGCTCTTCTGATCCTCCTTCTGGATGGTGCAAGTTTTTAAATTGACATCATCTTCATTCACATGGTATGCAAAACCACATGAATCTTCACTTATCAACACTCCTTGCTGACCTAAACTCACTCCTGAGTCCCTGAGACTTTCAGACAGTCTCACTTCTTTTCCCCTACCCACCTGGCAATTTAGGAATTTTTTGCTGCCCACTTGGCAGTCTATGAGATCCAGTGATCCCATATCATTGCCTACTTGGCAATTTGAACTTTCACCACTACCCCCTTGGCAGTATGTGAGACCTTCTGTTTATCTCTTCCCATTGCCCACTTGGCAACTTGAAAGTTCACTTCTACCCACTTGGCAGTTCAAAAGTTCATCCCTGCCCTCCTGGCAGTTTATGATATCTGAAACTGATCTCTCTTCCTCATCATTGAGGGTTCCTCTAGCTTCTGGCTCATAGATGTGAACCAGCTCTGTGTCACTGAGGTTTTCAGCATACCTCAGCCACTTCTTCAACTCTTGTTGTTGTTTCCTGGCCAACAACTTTTGAACAGGCCATTTGTCTTTCTTGTTCAGAGGCCATTCGTACCTCCAATGTACTTTTGCCTCCTGATGCATATTCAATGTCAGTTGTTCCATTCTTGACCTTATCTCAGTGAGTTCTTTGTCAATCTTTGCTTTACTCATCTGCTAGTGGTCTTCTCTTCCACCACGCTCATGGCCTTCAATATCCATTTCCCTCTTTCACCTACCCTCCTGGCAAGCGTATGGATCACTCTACGTCTGAGAGCATCTCCATGTTCTCCTACAGCTCGCCTGGTTGTCTATCATTTGTTGTACACCTTGCAACAATCACCACCGAGCTTTAACACCCTGCTTCTTTCACCTGTTGTATACAGATGAATCTCTACTTCTGATTCCACTTGATGTTACCAGAATTTCTCTCACCATCTCTCCTTTGTCTATGAACAAGTAACGGTCTCCTCTTTCTCTTTTTTTCTGAAATCCACAGACAAAAATCTGCTCTGATACCACTTGATGGTATCAAACTGTATCCCTTCACTGTCCTCCTCTTGTCTGTGATATGCAAACAGAAAATATGTTGGATCTGATACCACTTGATGGTGTGTATTAGAGTATTTTCTTTATCTACTCTGCCTCCCTATACCTGCAGTCTATAGACAGAAAGTGGCTCTGATACCACTTGATGTAGTCCCCCCCCTACCTCAGCAGGGTTCTGCGACCTCCCGGTCTCTGGATCGATCTTCTTCTAAGCCAAAATGGCTCTTCGGGCTCCTGCTGGAACCCTTTGAATGAATCCACAAGTCCCTTTATCCTCTGGCATAGGTCTTGAGAAAATATGCATGCGCGCCCCCTTTTCGGAGCTCTTCTCTGTTCTGAACCAACACACACCTCGACGTTGATTCCTTTCCAACTATCCCCTTCTTATCTGGTGACCTCGGGCTATGACCCAAGGCATAAACAACACACCTTTCACGTTTCAGGGTTTTGGGACTCCTGCATGTGAGCTCTCCTAGGATCCTTGTCCTTCGAATCACCGAACCTCGAAATAGAGCCTAGCTCCCACTAGCTCCTACCTTCACTCTTGACTCATATGACCATTGTCCCGTGACCAGTGTCTAACATCCAACGGACTCTCTGATTTTCGCGTTTCGCAATGTGGAGGGGTTGACTCCTTGTCCCTCCAAATCCCGGTCGTCGAAATGTCGAAAAGGGCTTAACGGCTCTGGATCCTCCCTTAGCCTTCATCCACATGACCACCACTCTGTGACCACGTGCTTAACGTCAAAGCATTACTGGATTTCATGATTCAGGGAATCACGATGTAAGCGTTCCTCCTATTCTCTGTCTTTCGAAATGCCGAAACCCGAAAGGGTCTAATGACTCCTTAGCTCCTCCCTTAAGTTGATTTTCATACGTTCAGTCCTGTGACCTGGTGTTATTCCTCTGAATGCTTTCGGGGTTTCATGATTCGGGGAATCGCGATACAGTGTTCTCCTCCTTGCCTTATCAAATCCCAAAACCCGAATCTCAGTGATATTGATCAACGGTCCAGATCCTCCGCTTAGTCAACGATCAAGATTGAATCCCGACTATCTTCCTTTCAGGATGTCTGTGGAGTCTTCACCTCCCAACTCCCAGTGACCAAAATATCGGTAGCTTCCAGATCTCTACCACCTGTCCTCTAAAATGGACGGTCCTGATGCTTTCAAGACTTGACGAGTCCTCTTCCTTCTTCTGTTAGGAGGTTTAAACCTCATGCACCTTTTCTGCATCCGAAAGCTCACGGAAAATCGACACTTCTCTCTCGAAGTTTCTGTCATCCGTTCTACCCTTCTGTGCAACTTCCCAGGGATTAAACCCCTCGCACCTTCTTCTGGATCCGACGGCTGGCGCGATTTCGCGATCTCAGCGATTGCAAGTATGGGGTGCAGCCTCCTCTGCTCCTCCAGCCTCTAATTCCTGAATGTGTGGATATCCAAGGGTTTAAACCTCGTGTGCCTTCGCCTGATCCAACGGTTTTTGGGTATTGGCGCTAGATATGAAGATTCAAATCTATCCTCCTTGCACGCTCTCCTCCTTCTACCTGGACGTAGATTCAACGGTACATATATTTCTTCCCAGTGTTGATCCAACGACAGTTGTTCTCTTCCTCTTGAGCTTTCTTGGCTTTTTGACTTAGAAGATTTTCTAAGTCTCGAAGGTCTTGACCTTCGACTCTTCCTCTTACGAGCCCGGTTCCTTTGGGTCTCAACTGCATTATAGAAACATTGTCCCTTCTAAGCTTTGTCCTCTCAGAGATTTACTCCTGCGCACACTTTGTGTCTGAGGATCTCGAATAACTCAGATTTGAGAAGTTTTATTGAAAATAAAACTCCTTACACCAACTTGGCATTCTCCTGCTCGATGCACACCTTGCAGAGCCTACAAAGTATTGAGAAACCCTGTGAGTGTCTTCTCTTAGACACTTCTCTTTTCTTAGAACTCGAAATAGAGTTCCCTAGTGCACTCTATGCACTCTCTCGATGCCCTCTTGGCAGAGCTCTATAGAACCTTCAGTAGTTCTGTCTTCTCGGAACTTGAGACAGAGTTCCTTCCTGTGCACTCCTTGCACCTCTACCGATGAAGGTTCAATGCTATCCCTCTTGATCTTTCCTGAGGTCGTCTCACCTCTATCAACACACACCTTGCGGACTATGTGCACTCCTTGCACTTGGAAACTCCAAGATGGGAAGAAATTGAAACTTATGAAATACTTCACCAGTTATGCATTCAAAACACGAAATGCATAAAAACATGCAAACACATACAGACAATTCATGGCAAGAAAAAATGCTCTTCTATTAATTCAGAAATGCCTATACAAGGTGTTTACAAAGGTTGGACTGTAACAAGTCTCAACTCTCTCTCAAGACCTCTCTTCTCTGGTCTCTCCTCCTATCTCTCTCATTCTCTATCCTATCACTCTCTAATTACAAAGAAATCTCTCTCTAGCTTATCCTCAACCTCACCATCTCTGAGCTATCCCATCATAGAGCGGCTCCTATGGCTACATTACATAAATGGATGCCCAGTCCTGACTACGTCATGGGCTTGTTGCAGGAAACCATTAAAGGAAACCTCAACCACTACCTGTACAAAGGTGTGGTCTGGCATTAAAAGCCTTAAACCATTTATTGAAATTTCGAATTTCAAATTTGAGAGGGCTGCACCTCTCCCTTTCTCCATTAAATGTGTGCTGGATGTGCTGGCTAGCTAGCATGCTGCTGACATGGAGCGATGCTCTAGCATCAGTTTGCAGGAGACGTACACTTGGAAAAAGGACATTTATCCAAGCAATGACAGTATATCCAAAGGGATATTAGATCTAGTGCACTCAGAATTGGAGGCAGTAGTGACGAGGTGTCCTACAATATATCACAACTCAAATGGGACAACAACAACTAGACTCCAGGTTCACATATCAGATTTGATATTTTATATTGCTACAGCTTAAGTAAGTGTTGTAACAAGAATAACAATATTTAGAGTTATATTATTGATATTGCTATCAAATATTTTGTAACACTTGAATATTGTTGGTATGATGTGTTGGCAAATATTTAACAGACAGCGCATGCTTGTATACTTGTCATTGATGGCAAGTACAACAGTGAAGATGGAATGAGTACAAAAAGTATGTAATAGATGGGCATTATGAGAAGATGCTGCAGAGAAGATTCGAATAAGCTCATAAGAGATAGTGCAGAGAATTATTGGTAGATCATCAATGGCAAGATCAGAGTAAGTGGAACAAAGTAAGCTCGAGAGGAGAAGCAACAGTTTTGATCGTTGGATCCCATTTACAATTCCCGATGACTGTCAGATCAAGTGTTGATCGGGACTGTTGATTCGACTCCATTTCCGAGTTTCGTGACTCGCGACTTGGAGAGGCAAGAAACATAACCATCGAAATCGCGATTTAATCGTAGTCGTTAGATCGAGATTTGTTCTGGACCGTTGATCCAGCTCCATCTCGGAGCTTCGCCTATCGCGACTTGGAGAGGAAAGAAACATAACCACCAAAATCACGATATGCGAAATCATGATTTAATCGCAGCCATCAGATTGAGGTTTGTTCTGGACCATTGATCCAGCTCCATCTCGGAGCTTCGCCTATCGCGACTTGGAGAGGCAAGAAACATAACCGCCGAAATCGCGATATGTGAAATCGTGATATGATCTGAGCCATTGAATTAAGATTAGATCTGGACCATCGAATCATAGGACAAGTCGTTGACTTGGAGTCAACGGAGCATGGTGTGGAAACTCGCAAGATGCGAGATCACGATAAGATCTGGACCATCGGATCTATGGAGATTTCAACTGTCGATTAGATGAAGTTTATAAACTCGTGAAGCACCTTTTTGGCACACCCTATGGTCACCACCGGTGGTCACGAGAAGGGAAGGAGTCAGTTCAGATAAGCTCCATTTCAGGGTTTCGGGGATCGCGACTTGGAGAGTCGAGATGCCTCATCTCCAGATTCACGAAACGCGAATTCGCGAAAAGCACTTTATGCGTAAGCGCTTGGTCATGGCCTTGGTCATATAGAGGAAGGAGCTTGCGCATAAAATATCTGTATTGGAGTTTCGGAGATCGCGATATGAAGTGTCGAGACACTTGGCCATAGAAATGCCGAAATGCCGAAACCCGATTTAAAGGCAAGATTAATAAAGTTCATCCAACAGTGCAGATAAACTTGAATATGATCGGAGGGCTACTGTTCTCTCTCACAGTTAATTCATCAGTTACGAATTTGTTAACTAAACTGAGTCATGATTCTTGATTGGTTGGCATTTCAGTTGCTTAGACGGTTTTATTTTTCCTAAGAAGATGCAAAGTGTAACTGCTGAGGGTGTGTGTGCATAAAAGAAAAAGACACAGACTGTGCGTGGTTGGTTGTTTTGGATGAAAAATGAATTAAATTGTAAGAAAGGGAAAATCACAGTATGCGTAGTGTGAGACTGAGAATATGCACAGTGTGAGACTAAGAATATGCGTAGTGTGAGATAAAACTCAGAGAAGAGTAACATATGAGGAAAAGACTTGAAGCAGAGCAGAATGACAGAACAAGTTGAAGCAAAGCAGAATGACAGAACAAATTGAAGCAGAGCAGAATGACAGAACAAGTTGAAGTAGAGTAGAATGACAGAACAAGTTGAAGCTAAGCAGATTTGCAGAACAGGAAAAGGAAGAGAAGAATTGCAGAACAGTTAGAAGAAGACAAAATTTATAGAACGGAGAAGAAGTGGTAAGAATTGATTTATCTGTTTAGTTGGTTGTTTAATTATTCATTTATATTCCATGGCGGTTGGGAGGTGCTAGGGAGGACTGTTGTCCTCAAAGGTTCAAGTGGGAGCTTGAACACAGGGAGTTGTAGCTTCCATCTGGTTGTAGCTAGAGAAACTAGGGTGGCAGGGTGGTGCAAGGGAGAACAGGTGTTCTCTATTATACAGGTTGGAGCCTGTGTAATTGGAAGTTGGTGCTTCCATCCGGTTGGTGTTGGAACATTAAGGGATTTGGTGCTTCCTTCTAGTGGGTGCTAGAGAAACCAGAGAGTTGGTTCTCTCAAACAAGTTGCATCTTGTAAAACAGAGGTAGCAGCCTCACATTGAGTTGGTGCTCAATTATAGATGATGTACAGAACTTAAAAGACTGCCTATCATTTCAAAGAAGAAGAGGTTTTCTCCCTTTATGGGTTTCCTCATGAAAATATGTCTCTGTGTATACCTTATGTGTGACTGATGCTCATTAATTTTATTGTCCATATGCTGTATAATGTTGATGATTACTTGAAGAAATATTAAGAATGTATTAATAGACTTAAAATTGTTTAAGCACAATAACAACTGATTCACCCCCCCTCTCAGTTGTCTTAGTAATTTCAACAATTGGTATCAGAGTGGGTTCCTTTTATTCAAAGGTAGATCTGT
>ML811815.1:88386-122553 GCA_009831015.1 Picea engelmannii
AGGGTGAATCGATATTATATCATATTTCTTGTTTTATTTCCTTTCAAAAAATTAAGATTATTTGGAAGTTCTTACTTAAATAGAAATACATGCAGAACACAAAACCCAACACAAAAAACACATTACACCTAAATTTTTACGTGGAAACCCAATGCGGGAAAAAAACAAAGAACAATATCTTTATGTTCTTCTACAAGCACCAACTTACAATTTTCAATTATTCATCTTGACATGAACCCACTTGTCGCAAATGATGACACAAATCCTCTCAGGCACCAACCTGTCGCAAATAATGAGGACACCAATCCTCTCAGAAACCAACATGTTGCAAATAATGAGGACACCAATCCTCTTAGGCACCAACCTAACACAAATGAGGACACCAATCCTCTTATGAACCAACCTTATTATTTTTTTGTGTGATGAGAATCCCCATAAGGATAGGATTTGGATACATGGATAATCTCTTGTCCAACATTCAATGTTTTTTTTTTCATGGCTTCTAGTATGTGTTATTTTATGATATTGAGAATTATTTCAGCACAATTGATAGCAACTATATTCTCATCTCTCCATGATAGTTTATTTAGCTTCCTATAATTTCATTCCTTGTGATTTATAATCATAATTTTACTCACTTGAGGGAAGTCACTCCCATGATTTATTCCATCAACGTGAAAATTGTTTCGTAGGAAGAAATGGAGACTATGATAATTTATAATAAAAGGCTCTCTATGTGCCCACAACTAGTCTGTTAAATGAGCTATTACTCAAGACCACAATGCGTTGTCTTCAATGAATCATGTGCAAAAGTAGTCTTACATTTGTATGATTCGATTTTATAAAAGGTTTTGAGGTACAACACCAAAACATTTAAGAATGATTTTATTTTACAAATATTTAATTTTGAATATTTGACAAGATACTCATGCCAAACAAGAAGTGAGTGGGTTGGTATGCAACACAACATTGTGTATTATTCCTTCCATTCAACGGTTGTAATCGCATATTTATCAAGATGGTCCCCTGTGATTACGATGTGCACAATAAAGTTGGAATTGGATGCTTCATTTAGATTAAATATGATACTTTCAATACTCCCAATGATTATTCGAATGCTGCCAAGTATGCTTATATTGAATATGTTGATGGAATGGCCAAGCTCCTTATCAGATAGACTCATAGACTATTGTACTCTTATGATTAACCTAATGAAGCAAGGGAAACCCAATATTTGAGTAAGTTAAGTGGAACCAACGTATGGGAGAAGAAAAAGAAAAAGGGAAAAAATTCCATTTAGAATATGGTTGTTGATATGACTGAGCTATACCTACAATGCATAAGTAGAAAAGGTCATTTTATCCAAAGGATTCAACAATGACTGAAGTTGCAGCTAAATTTCCATATACACCCACTACATATCAACAACAGGTATAGTTTTTCCCACGGTTACCAAGTTCAAATTTAAATTCAAATCCGTATGATATAAAAAAAAATCATGTCTAAAATCTGCAATACAGGAAAAAAAAAAATCGATAGTATATAAAAAAAAATTGACTGTTTTTTATTAGATTTCATAGTTGGAAGCCAGGATCAAAGAATCATGGAAATAAAAGTAAATACAAATCCATTAACTTATGTAAACATAGGTTATGCTTCCTGTAAAATGGTATATTCAAACATTTTTTATAACTCACCTTCAACATGGGAATAATGTACATCATTGATCACCCCCAAGCAACAGGGGAAAAGGACATGTAGAGTCGAGTGGTGTAGCATGGATTCTGGACTTTACTTATTAGTGAAAATGCTTGAATTTAGTTGGCATATTTATATTAGAATTATATTAAAAATATTAATTAGATATGTACTAAACTCAAACCAAAGTATTGGATATGAACAAGAGAAATTGAATGGTAAGGTGAACACAAAGAAAACAATCGCATGGTATATTGTAAAGCAAAGATGAAATGGGTCTCCTTTGCAACGTGGTGACCAGGGGAGTCAAGCGATTAGTGGAATAATGTTTTCTAGACAATCTTCTAGTTTTATGTAAAAAGTACACCAAACACATTTTTTTTCAATCATAACGTATGCATTCCTTGTCCTTAAAATTCAAGTGTACTCAGCAGGACCGATGGCTTTCAGTTACCTTAATAGATTGGATTGAACTTTGGGCAATGTCAACTACTGTTGTACTCAGTTCCAATGAAATTTTGTGTCATATTTGTTGAGTAGATTAATATTTTGATATTTTTCATCTAGTTAGACAAACATATATATATATATATATATATATATATATATATATATATATATATATTAGTTGGGGAAGGATTTATGTATCACTAAATATGGTGCATTTACTTGCAAAAGATGGGAATATTTACCTAGGCCAACTAAACCTACACCGTCTACTTTTCTCCTCTGATGTTGGTCCTTTTGAAGTAGTTGGACATTGTGGATGATCTGGGAATCATCACGTTCTAATATGCTAGAACTTGTAACTAGGTCATGAGAACCTTGCCTTGTTAATGTGGTAAAATAAAGCTTGGCATTTTTAGTATCAAATTTTCACAAAGTATAACACCCATTTTTGCATGTGATATTATCAATGGACACCTTGGGTAGTTATGATATGTTTCAAGTTGCAACGATTCTTCCTTCCTATTGAGTGACCACCATTACTTTACAATCGATAATATAACAAGTGCCAATGCAATGGAGATGTCCCTACTAAGATTTATTTTGTATGTGTGATTATAATAACTTTTATGTTGTGGAGAGAGGAATTTTGGGATTTTTAAGTTTCTCTATTTTTGTGAAACTTGGTAAGAAAATTAGTGATAAGCTCCTCATTGTTTTATGTTCAGGAGCCTTGAATTTGTTCCCATCCAAGCCTTCCCACTCCACAAATTAAAATATATACTTGAATTGAATGGATCACTCATTGCAAATACAAAAGATCATCAACCCTGCAGGCAATTCCTATCTATAATCATGTGGGAGAGACAGTCCCGTGCATGATACAGGCACAACCAACAAGTCCTTGCTTCCAATGAATGAAATAGATGTATCTATGGATTTGTGTTGATAAGGTAGATGCACCTTAGTGATTAGCTGGTTGGAGGAAACTTGTGTGTGATCCACCTTATTTGATTTTAGGGAGCATTACCTGAGAATTGTGAAGCACACAACTTGTAGATAAAATGTGTCACTCTACTCTTGTTTTTCATGTTTTGGTATGTTTGAGATTCAAGTTCAATGTTTATAGATGGTTTTCTCACTTTAATTGGAATTTTAATCAGATATATGGATCCCAATATAATAATACAACCCTAAATTCACTCAAAAGTATACCTCGGATGACAACTCACTAATGAAACATTGACATTGACTTTCTTATTGTCTCTCAAATATTCTTTCCAAAGATAGATCTAATGTTCTTAATTTAATTTCCCACTTAATTACTTTCGTCACAAGGATGGATAATGTATCGAGTAAAAGAGTGGAAAATGTGTCGAGTATGTTAAATACATGACCAAAACAAATATATGTGTGCAAAGTATCCTAGCCCCCCAAAGTGGAAGATAGAGTACAATAAAAATTCCAATGCAAAAGACAATTTAAACATGTATTACCTTTTAAACATCGGATTGGTGGCTCGTAATAAAAATATATGCCCAACCAATCTAATTAAACATCAAACAACCAAAAACACATTCAACGTATTTACAATATTAGGCATGTGACATATTTCATTTCCTAGAAGTTCCCTATTTCCAAATAAAGACACAATGGAAACTTCTAAAATCAATCTAAAAATTAAAAATGAAAGTGAATGTAAATACGAGAGTCCAATGCAATTGTTACCCCATGTTGGTGTAGGCCATTTTAGGGAACAATGTAGAAATCAAGGAAGCAGTTAAGAAAAGGACCAGAAAAGGAGCATGCACCGAAGAATAAGGAAAATAAGCTCAAGAAAGAACGAAGTCAAAGGAAAAGAAAAATGGTGTGGATCAACCACGTGCAAGAAGTTGGATTTTGGAAAAACCTAATCCACTTAGGGTTAGGGTTTTGGTCATTGATGTAATGGGTTTTAACCCTCTTTTTTATTATATGTATTGTGACATATGAGGAGGGGGTTTGTTTTTTGGGTATCAATTTTTGGATAGATATTTTTTTGGTTGAGAGTTGTGGAGCTATTATTGAGTCATTTTTGGAGACAGAGTTATGGATTGTAACTGAGGGTCAGGTCACAAGTTGTGGAGCTTAGTGCGACACTGGTTAGCCTCACCCATACTTGTGCATTCCATATGCACCTTTTATGTAATGTGCACAACACAATGACTAGATGAATAAAGAAGAAAATAATGCCAGATCTTTGTGGACGTAGCCCAGGGGAAGTGAACCATGGTAAAAACCTGTGTCTTTGTGTGGAATGTCTCTTTTATGTGTTGCAATGATTTATGATGAATGAATGAATGAATCTAGTAGTAGTAAAATTCAACACACACTAGATTAGTCTGATATTTCCTACATAATTTATGTTAATGAATGAATATTGTTACAGAATGGTGAATATGATGAATGTTGAAGTAGAGAAACTATGTCTAACATCCCCATGAACAACATCCCTTCCACGATTGCAAACATCTGAGTCCTACAATAACCCATCATCCATCTCGGGTGAGACTTCATTGTGCACTTTGTGCGTAGTGTTTCCTTCTAGTCTCCAGAAGGTCCGATGGTTTGCAGGATTTTGTTGGCAGCCTAAAGGTAGAACCCAGTCAGGCCATACATCCAACAAATGGTTCTTTTGTCGATTGGAACTCTTAAGATCGGATTGGAAGGGATTTGATGAAAAGGAAAGTGTAGAGAATGAAGTAGTAGAAGGGGATTTTCAAGCCATGGAATCCTACTAAGAAGGAGATTGAAAGATGGTTGGAAACAAAAGAGCTTGAGTTTGTGTAGAAATAAAATAGAAGCTCCAAGTATACTCTATGCCGAAATTTGTAGAGGTATGTGCTTACTGATCTTCATGAGACATTTTTATTTTATTTTCCAGAGTTGTTGCAGTAGTGGATATTGAGATTGAAGGATAATCACCCGACTAATCAGATAATACCACTAGAGTGGACTACTAATAATATTGCAAGGATATAGAGAGTAAATAATAAATTCACATGCGCAATGGAGTTTTGGATAGACAACATTGTTGCAGGATTTATTAGTGAGTTTGCAGTAGATACTATGAAATCTTACACTATTGTAGAGGATGATTTTTTGAAGGGACTGAGAGGAAGGTGTATTGGATCATTCTACACGTAAATCAATATTTTATTACATGATAAAGGAGTGATGAAAATGAAGCTAGATAGCCAAATCACTCTATGTGCATGGGGGAACTGGGGGAAGCACTAAGGAAGATATGAGATATGGAGAGGGATCTAGAGAGAGGCTAGAAAAAGGAAGCAATGGACCCCATTATGATGGATGAGGAACATACCAGTAAAATAATGGAAAGATAGGGAATGACACATACTGGAAGATCCTACCAATATAATATTAATAGTAAGAAGAGGGCATTGGTCAAGCAAGAGGGATCAGACAATGATGAATAGGAGGTAGAGGATCTTTGCACAATGATGCATATTGAGGATATCCTACGTGCCACATATGAGAGGAAAACCAAAGGTTAAGGGTTTGACACAGAATAAGGCTCTCCATTCCATATCATAATTAGTGTGGAACCCACAACCCCATGTGCGACTAAGACATTTGAAGAATAAGAACCATGTAGACAACCATCAATTAGTGGTAGAATGCTTTTAGTAGGATGAGGGTCTAGTGGAAGTTTAAGTGGAGGTACAAATTCAACTAGTAGTAACAAGTTATCTACTCTAGGCGAAGGTGGTAGTACAACAAACTTCATAATGGCAGGAGTAGATCCAACTATTTGGTTACTAGAATTCCATGGAGAAGGGTCGAAGGACCCAAAGAAGAATTTTTTTATTTGTGAGAAGATTTGGGCAGCGAAGAAGATCACAAATGAAGATACAAAAGTGGCATAGCTGGAAATCACATCCAGAGACTATGCACTAGACTAGTATATGGGTCTCGCAGTAAACAGTCCACAAGGAGCACCTACAAATGTCATAGATGTGAAGAAATAATTAATCAATGAATTCCACCGACCAAATTCAGAGGATCAATACATGAATGAAATGATTGAAATCAAATGGAATTCAAGAGAGTCAATTTTGGAAGTTGATCAAAAGTTCAAGATATTGAAAGGTAAGTTGAAGTATCCTATCACATATATGCATCATAGACACCTATTTGATAATTCATTATTGCCACATCTTAAGTATCCATTGAGGCAATAAAATTTCCAGACTCATGTTGAGGATTTGCAAGAAGATTCACAATTGGAGGAGAATCAATATAAACATAGAGATCTAGTTGTAGAAGAGATGAGAGAAAATATGAAGAATTTGACGTTTCAATTGAATCAAAACAAAGGGAAGGAAAAGAGGCAAGATGTTTGGTGTACTCTATGCAGAATAGAAGGACATCATAAGAATGAGTGCCCAACATTTGTGTCATATTTGGGAGCAGGAATACCAAATCCTTTACCCATAGGAGGACCTTGTTGAAAAATATGTAGAACACATGGACATGATCCTTATCATTTCCCCATGATGCAAAAGTATCAAACAGTGCCCAAGAGCACATTTTGTAATTCATGCAAGTTTGTAGGAAATGAAGACAAGGATTGTAGAACCATGGACATAATGAAGGAGAGGACCTCATATTCATATAGGATGCATGCTGAACCCATGACAGGTCCACCTATGCAGCTATTGGAGCAGGCTATTTTGGGGAAATGTGCAACAATTTTGGAGGACAGTTGGAGCATGCATCGTAAGTAAAGGGAAAGTAGCGCACTGGGAATCAAGCAAAAGAAGCGTGAGGAAAAGAAGAGTCAAATCAAGGAATGGTTGGATCGAGGACTGGCCACGCATAGGAAGTTACTATGTGGACAAACCTAATACACTTAGGGTTAGGGGTTTAGGTCCTTGTTGTAAGGTTTTCTACCCATTTTTGGTAGTATAAATATATGATATATGAGGTAGATAAGAGATAATCTTTGATCATGCTTGGGAGTACCTTTGAGAACTTTTCTGAGTTTTGAGCTAGTCTTTGTGGAGTGTTTTGGTCGAGATTTTTGGAGCTCATGTTGAGTTTGTTTTTAGTTGTATATTAGGTTCAGGTCACAATATGTGGATAATTGTGCGACACTGGTAAACCTCACCATCACCATTACTAAAATTATGATGTAATGCGCACAACGCAATATTTTTAGGAAGATGAATAAAGAAGCATAGAATGAAAAATATTTGTGGACATAGCCCAGGAAGAGTGAACCACTGTAAAATATTGTGTCAATGTGTGGAATGTTCTCTTTATGATTTTAAATGTATTTTATGATGAATGGATAGATGAATGAATCGGTTAAGGTTAATTTGCAGCGTGCACTAGAAGTGTTATGTTATTTTCTGCAGAATGAATGTTAAAGGTAGATCTGAATGATGGTATGGTAGATCTGAGGAATATTGAAGTATAGGTAGATAAATAGGTCTAACATCCCCATAAGTATCATCTCTTCCATGATTACAGACATATGGGTCATGCAATCACCCATAATCCATATCGGGTGAGACTGCATTGTGCACTATGTGTGCAGTGTTTCCTTCTAGTCTCCAGAAGGGTCAATGGTTTATAGGGTTTTGTTGGAGAACTAAGGTAGAACTCGGGTCAGCCCATACATCCAAGAAATGGTTCCATTATCGGTTGGAACTTAGAAGATCGGATTGGAGGTGATTTGATGAAAATAATACAGTGCTAGAAGGGGATGTTTAGGCCATGGAATCCAACTAATAAGGATATTGAAAGATGGTTGGAGAAAAAACAACTCGAGTTTGTGCAGAAATACAATAGAATCTCTAGGTATACATCGTGTCAGTATTTACAGAGGTATGTGTTTACTAATTTGCATATTTTCCATAGTTTCTACAGGAGTGAATATTGAGGTTGACGGATACTCATCCAACTAATCGGATAAGTCCAGTAGAGTGGATTACTGAGAATATTGCGTGGTTGGAAAGGGTCAATAATAAATTCATGCGTGTAATGGATTTTGGGTTAGATATTATTATTGCATGGTTTATTAGTGAGTTTGTAGTTTATATTGTGAAGTATTACACTATTGCAGAGCATGGACCAAGAGGAAGGTACATTTGATCACTTTACACATTGATCAAGATCTTATTGCATGATAAAGGAGTGATGAAAATGGAGTCATAAAACTAGATCAATCTGTGCACATGGGGGATCTGGGGGAAGCACTAAGGAATATCTAAGATATGGAGAGGGCTCTCGACGAAGGAAATAAGATGGAATCAGTGGACCCCATTATGATGGATGAGGATCAAACCAAGGAGATAATGGAAAGTGCAAGAGTGATGTGTAGTGGAAGACCCTACCAATATAAGATCAATAAGAAAAAGAGGGCATTAGTTGAGTGGGAGGGCTTGGACAGTGATGAGGAAGTGGTATAGGATCTTCATGCGAAAAAGTAGAGTGAGGAAATATTCCATGCCACATATGAGAGGAAAAATAGAGGTCAAGGGTTTGATGTAGAAGAAGGATATCCATTCCAGATCCGAATTAGTGTGGAACCCACAACCCCATGTGGGACTAAGACATCTAAAGAAGATGAACCATTAAGACAACAAGTGATTAGTGGTAGAAGGATTTTAGTAGGATGAGGTTCCAGTGGAAGTTCAAATAGTAGTAGTCAAGCATCTACACCGCATGAAGGTGGTAGTACTATTCAAGAGCAAGATCCAACTATTCAGTTATCGGAGTTCCGTGGAGAAGTGTCGGAGGACCCAGAGAAAAAAAAAAATATTTGTAAGAATATTTAGGTATATATGAATATTACAAATGAAGATAAAAAAATGGTGCAGCTTGCGATCACATTCAGAGACCACGCACTAGACTGGTATATGGGCCTCACAATAAACAGTCCATAAGGAGCACCTACAACCATCGTAGAGGTGAAGACAACACTAATCAATGAATTCCAGTGACCTAGTTCAGAGGATTAGTTCATGAATGAGATGATAAATATCAAACAGAAGCTAGGTGATTCAGTGATCTAGGTGGATATTGGTGGCAACCCACCTATTCCAACTGGCTCCTCTTGACAGTTTTTAGTTCAACACATTCTTCTGTACTTATTTGTAATTGTGGGTTCTACATTTCTGGGGAAGTTTGAATCCCTACACATCTTTCAAGTGGATATTGGTGGCCTCCCACCTAATGCAACTGGCTTATTTTGGAATTTTTCATGTCAACACATCTTTTTGTACTTCCAGGGTCATTTTGGGGACCTAAACAGATTTTTTTTTACTTGTCATAGTAAAATTGTATACAGAGTCGGAGTTTGATGGAATAGTGTGTATTTTTAAAAAATACCTTTCCAATGGGCTATCACGTGCCTAAAACAGAGGTTGTATGCAAAATTTACAACCCCGGGAAGTTGAGGTACCAACTTACCCAGCGATGCACACATAAATTTTAGCGTTTCACCTCCTAGGGTTACGGTTTTGGATGTCTAGGGCTTTGGAATTCGTGAGTAATGTTAAAAACGCCTCTGGAGCCTCATTGCAATCATTTTTCTCAGACGAATGTGTGTAGTAGCCACATATCTTCTCAGATATAGCTACCACCATTCGAGCAAGTTGTTTTCAGTTCTGTTTGTTTTACAGTTTCAACCTATTTCATTTATTCAATAGAAGTTATTATTCACTGGATATCTATTGTTGTTCTTCATATCTTTGTGTTATTATATTCAGTCTATTAGTCATTTCTTTTCACTCATAAATCCAAATCATTGGTATCAAAGCAGTCTTCTCTTCATTTATTTTTCTCCGTGCATGTCCCCGACAAGATCTAGGTACAAGAAGTTGGGACTTGAACCAGTCGATCCTTTGCAATATTGGTCACGTCGATCCCAAAAAGAACCCATGGGGGATGAAAATAAATATGATGGAGCAGTAGATCCTCTTAAAATGTTTCTCAAGGAATCCCTTGTGCGACAAAGGAACGAAATTATGGACAACTTTGCACAGATCCTTCGACGACTGTCCACGAGAGAAGCATCTTACTTTTTCAAAATAATCTTCAAAAAAGATTACTTTTTCACTCCTCAAAGCCATCCCCCATGTTAAGGATTGGTGGGATACTCACTCTAAGAAAAGGGCCATAAAGGAATCTGCAATATTTTTGGTCACCCCCACATGGGATTCCTTCATGGATGCCATTAAAGAACAGTACTACCATGTTGGAAGCTACGAGGACCAGTACACAAGATTGACCACCCTACATAAGGAAAGAGACTAGAGAGTACCAGATTTCATCAATATTTTCCATACATGTGCACAAAATTGGGTATCAAAGACTCTGAGTGACATATGGTTCTCAAATACTACGACTATTTGCATAGATACATTCAAATAGAAATGGATTTTTTGGACATCACATCATTGGGTACGACTTATATATATGTTGTCAATATTGAGCATAAATTTAAGCAGAAGAGGTAAGATTTTGGATCTGCAAACTCATCATATTTGAAGCAGGGAAAATTTGGCCCCAACCCACACAACAAGGGACAGAGAAAAGACGGCCACTCTTAAGACAACCATTCCAACCCGCAACACAAGAAGGGTAATGAGAAGTTGAATAAGGACACGGGAAAATGGTGTGAATACCATAAAATCCCTTGGAAAAAGACCAAATGATGTCTCTCCAAGCAGTCACTCATGGCCAAGTTGAAAGCTTTTGATTTAGAGGTTGATTCTGACTCCGAATAAAATCCAGAAGGAGGGAAGAAAATTATCGATGTTGAACCCATTGCCACTATCGCTACCACCAAAGTCCATCCAAGAGAACCAGAAGAACCAGAGGAAGGGGAACAACTCTTTCACTCACAGATGTGGATAAATGGGGCTCCACTTCATTTCATTGTTGATAGTGATAGTCAAAAGAACTTGATCTCAATAGAGGTCATCGAGCGGTTGGACCTGTCGATGACATCGCACCCGCATCCCTACACCATCGGCTAGCTTCACCAAGGAAGATATCTATGTGTCATCCAACAGTGTCTTCTACCCTATGGCATCAATCCTTTCAAAGATGAGGTATTGTGTTGTTAGTGGGGAAAATCCCCCTATACTGGGTCGAGGTATAGGTAGAGAATTGACTTCCCTTACAAGACAATTATATTCCTAAGATGCCCCAAAACTATCTAAACTGAATGACAAGAGAGAGGAAAGAAGATCAATAGATGTACATTTGGCCTTTGTGGCTGGTGTAGACCTTTTTCTCCTTTGCAACTTCCTAGATTGTGGGTCTCCTCCCAAAGTTGACCTACAAAAAGCTTAGGAAAAAAATGCTACAATATATACAATATCTACTTATCACTTTCAATATTCAGAAATAGACATAGGTGCATTGATCAATAAAAGAATAAAGAAACAATGTATTGGGACAGGAAAGAACTATTTTATTTAGTATGAAGATTATAAATATTACAACCTTCTTCGGCAAACACTCCGTGAACCAGGTCCAGCTCCTCTATTGTGGCTCCAAGTGCATAATTCCCATGCCTGCCTCTCACAACCAACTGATCTCTTGGGAAAAGGGAAAGGGTTGTATAAGGAGAAAGGCTTGGAGGGGAATGATAAGGCCAAATCTCAGAAAGGGATGCAAAACTTGGGTTAAGAAGGGGAATGGATTTTGGCATATTTTACTTGTTCTCTTTCTTTTTCTTGTAAATGAGACCCCAAGACCTCTTTTTATATGTGAAAAAGATGGTTATTCAGTTTGGGGATGGGATACAATGGGGAAAATGGTTGGGAAACCCTCGATATCATGTAAACTCCATCGATTTCCTTGTAATTTTATATTTTTTGCAATTTTTGGAGGTAAACATGGGTTGACTAGCATGGAGCTCACGTATGTATGTGGGATAACTAGTATGTAGTGCACATGTGTACACGAGCTATCTGTTCAGCATGTCACGTACATGTTCCAAAAAATAGTTTTTAAAGAAGAAGCCTCAACAGTAATTTTACAAATTATGTAAGTGGAAAGGCCAATACCATGTATGCATAGGTAGGGAATTTTTGTACTATAATAGATGCCCCCTAATGTGTGAGGTCAGAAGAGCAATTGATGGCCAAAATACATTACAATATATTTACCAGTGGGAAGGCACGGAGTTGAGTGAGCCTGGGACAAGAGTTCGGGAGCATGCCATATGAAAAACAATGATAATCTCTCTGAGGCAGGCATACCCATGCTTGGGATGAGCTAATCATGGCTTCCAATCAAGTACATTACATATCCATGTCATATAAATATCTATATAAAGTGTATCTATGAGAAATACATAGTGGATATACATCTCAAAATCATTTGATGATATTTAAGTACAATATAATATGCATCTTCAAGAAGAATTGACGCCTTCGGCTGGAGATGATGAATTCATAGCTCGAGAAAAAACTCCAATATCTTCAACAACTCATGTAGGAGTAGAATAGGAGTGTAAGACTCACTACCCTGAGGTCTTCGACATGTCGTAGGGGAAATACTAGAGGATCTTGATCATCAGGCATAGAACTTCATCGATTTTGGATCCAAACTTGATTGGACTCTCGAGATGGCCGACTCATGAAAGTGAAGAGACAAACAGTAGAATGGCCAACTAAGGCTGGACAAAAATTCCCTTTGACAAAAGCATGACAAAATGATGAAACACGGGTAGCATAATATTGACATAATTTTGTGATACAGGAGGCACCACAAACTCTCCATATATTTGGAAGAGTAACCAAATGGGGGAGGACACAAATATCTGTAGCAAAAACAGTATTCGAAGGTAATACTAGATCCTAATTCTTGGCGAACAAACAAAAGGATGTGTTTTGTCCAAGGGCGACTATATTGATTCCAAAATAAGAGAATGTATATCTCGTCCCCTCTTTTCAGAGTATTTGATTTTTTTTGTCTTTTTCAAATTTTTAATGAGCTTGAAAAAGAATAAAAGAATGTTATGTTACAAAGGAGGAATGAGTGTCGAGGGAAAGAAAACTAGTTCCAAGTGCGTGGAACATATTGATGCTCAGTGCAAGGAGACATGTGCAGGATAAGGACACTCGAGAAAAATTCCTCCATGGTTCAAGGTGTCAAATCACAAGGAAAACATGTTGCAAGGCTTGCGTTTAAGGAATTATTTGAAGGTTCAGTTGATAGCAACATGGAGACGGCATTAGGCTAAAGACGCATGGTTGATACATGCGATGTGATTAAGTAAGACACAAAAATACTCCTTCCATGTGAATTTTTATGAGCACAGAGAAGGTAAGCTCGGTGTTTTTTCACATTTAGATATTATGAAAAATGCTAAAAGAAGACTCCAGGGAGTTCCTTTTTCATAACTAGTCTAGTCGGTTCGAAAAAGAGTTAAACTTATATCGAAAGGACGTCTCTTCAAAACCATTTTAATGAGTGTGATTGAGACAAGATCACTCAGATATGTTTTCAATTTTTAGGATTCTGAAAAGAGATTAACTATGGACTCGCATCCTTTTTCTTAGTTTAGTATCCTTAGCCTAAAAAAGTATAAAATATAACTTAGGAGACCTCTCTCTCTGAGACAAGTCTCTTGAGGCGTACCTTTTTCCTGGATAATCTATTGGTCATAAAAAGGGTTAAACTTATGCCAAATAGATGTTCTTTCTATACCAATTAACAAGTTTGAAAGGAACAAAGTCACTCGGTGATATTTTCATATTTAGGGAGTCTGAAAAGATCTTAATTATGGACTCTGAGGGGGTTCATTTTTCATAAGTAATCTCAAAGGCCGAAAAAAGAGATAAACTGAAACCAAGGAGAATGTCCCTTTTTCGAAAATTTAGTCCCTCAAGCCCGAAAAAGGGTTAAACTCACGCCTGAGAATACTCTTCTAGAGAACCGAAGCTCCTAGGGAATACCTTTATTTGTAAATTAATTGTCTGGACTGAAAAAGGGGTAAAATACCACCGAACAGATGTGCCTTCAAATTTGAGTTTGGCAAGTGTGAAGGGAAACAAGATCGCTTGGAAATCTTTTCAATTTTAGAGAGTCTAAAAAGGGATTAAAGAAGACTCCATGGGGGATTCTTTTCTCAAGTAATCAAGACGAGATCGAAAAGAATAAATGAGATCTCATTGGAAAAATAATAAATGAGCTCTCGTTGGATATTTCTTTCAAAATTTAAGCGAGATTGAAAGACAACAAAACATGTTCTTTAGGGAGTCTCATCGGTAAAGCCAAGAACGATGACTAGAAATAATAATGAGGTTTCAATACGTAATCATGGTGGGACTAACAAGGAATCTCAAGCCTATGGATAAAAATCACAGCATGGACACCAAAATGCAGCAAAGGATCTACCTAGGGAATCCATGTAGAGGTAGTCTCTACCACCTAATTACGACACTTCTAAAGTAGCTGAGAAGGCTCTTCGTCGCACTTTGGTGGGATTGATCCTATGGAAAAGTTGAAAATTCAACAATATGAAAAATGCAGGGGGTGAAAACCTAACCTATATGCAATAGTTGAAAAAATTACTTTTACCATGGGATGATATAAGCATAATCCATCTCGATAAAAACACCAAATTAAAAGAACAAGTTCGTGAAAATGATCGAAAGATATCTCAAAAAATAATCTAGTAGATATCATGTCAATAAAAGGGAAAAAGGGGACCAAATTAGGGAAAAAAGGGCCAAAAAAATCTATAAATATAGGTGGACAACTCATTTTTACCATTGTAATTTGGAAAATAACCAAAAAGGTCAAAAACCTCTTCCTAAAAACGTGAGTTCAAGGAGCTACGGTGGACGAAAAACCCTCACTCTTGGACCAAGTACAAATCATCCTCTCCTTCAATTTTATGCATCTTTTTATGTTCAATGTCATGTTTTGGAGGTGTGTTCCCTTGTAAAAGGGTCACATCTATGTGTACACGGGTTATCCATGGTCAACTCGCGTATGTACGCAAGCAAAGTAATTCTTAGCCTATGTACATACATGATTGTCTTAAAGGCATCTTGCGTACACCTCCTTTAATGTTTAAAAAATTAAAAACAAGGGTTAAATCTTATCCACATTTTGTGCAATAGGATGTATGTGCATTGAAGAGAAAGGGAACATGAGGATATTGATGTCTTGGTCAAGGAGGATCTCGAAGCCATTGCTATGTTAAAACAATGTGGCATGTGGAATTTCTTCCACTATCCATTCACAAGGGCACAACTGATATTGCTAAACCATTTGGTAGAGTATTGGCACCCTGATGCAGAGGCATTCATGCTAGAGGGTCAATCACTGACCCCAACTACATAGGACATCTACTTTTTGATCAACCTCTCTAGGAGGGGGGAACCGGTCAATCTAAGGAATTTTCCTCTAGGGTCGTACAACATAGAGGACTACATCAGGATGTACTGTGAGTTTGGTACCGAGAAAGTAGGATCTCAAGTGTCGATACACAAGATCACCAACCTCCACCTTCACATCGTACTCTTCATGATTTGGTGGATCATGGGATCTGCATCACTCCATCAAGCCTTCCGTGCATAGATGCATTGTGTAGTTCAATGCTTCGAGGCCACCATTTTTGGATGGAGTACTACCATGCTTACATGCATGAAGAAACATCTCACAGACTATCACAGGAGAACGAACAAGAACTTCGCATTTGGAATGGTATTGTGTGCTTTCTTCGAGAGAGAGTGCCTAGTCTTATCCCGAGGGAGATAGTATGAGGGAATATTTCCTCCTTTCTGACATTGTGCAGGTGGGAAGTTTTTTTTCCTAGACAGGGTGGAGGAAGAACCCAGGAGGCATTCGATGACAATTTTTTTGATTGGTGGACCCGTCAGATTCTTGTTGTAGAGGACTATCCATATGCAGGAATTAGTTTCTTGAGAGATCTTGACATTCCCATGTGATCCAAAAAGGATCCATAGAAGACTAAGGATAGCTCAAAACTCACAGAAGCAACTTAGGAAGCTTAGAATGGCCTCAGCAGATAGAGAAAGGAAAAAAATTAAAAGTTCTCAAAACTCAATGAAAATGACATCATCGCAAAAAGCGCGTTGCAAGCTTTCCAACGAAGTGTTGATGGGTCCTAAAGCCTTTTAGTTCAATAGCAGGAACCAAACCTGCCACCGAGGCCCAATTAGACTCTACAGTGTTTAATAGTGGAATGGTTCTCCAGATCTTGCAATCCGGCCAATTAATCGATGAGCTTTACATTTTCTTGCAAAGGCGTCTCCTTCAGTTTAGACTTTCACTTTTTGTATTTTCTCTTGGGTGGGACCGATATAAGATGGAAGCCGATATAAGCCAACTAGGTAAAAAGATAGGAATAAGTTTAACTACTGGAGAAGAGGTTGAGCTTGGGGTGACCCGCTACTCAAGCATGCAAACAACAATTGTATACCACAAGCCTAGTACTAATACATTAACCATGTGAGTATCCAATTACTGACAGAGATACAAATATTCATAAAGAAAACACATATGCGACAAATAATGGAAAGTAAAATAATTCACTTAACTCTAATCATCCATCACATAATAACACAATGATTCATATTCATCATTAAAGAAAATAAATGTAAAACATTGCATCAGATAACTTAACAATAGATTTAATAGCTCTTACTCATTACAGCATCCACTCATGAGATGAGATAGGAAATAGTTCTTCTATGTGTCCAATCACACATGCATTTGATGAAAACATAAACTTGTCTTTGGTCCAGAAGGACTTCTCAATTAAAGGTACCTCAGAAATAGTTCTTAACAAAACCATAAATGAGAGTTTCTTGCAAAAACCATCGACCCTTAACTAATCGGTCGGTGCTCTTATTTATAACATAAAATTAACTAAAAATAATGGCTAAAGTGAAGATGAGTAAAACAAAACTCACCACATGGCATTCTCTCCTAATAGTTTTTCTAACAGTCATTCCTCTCAAGATATCACTTAAAAGGGAGACTCTTCTCATACTCTGACCAATTGAAGAACAACTCCTTGCAGGTGTTGGCATATGGGAACTTGTGTTGTTCCATCGGGGCCATGTAAATCTCTCTTATCTCGATCGCATGTGCCTAATAATTCACAATACTAGTACTTAACTGTTGCAGCATAGCCCGATATTTCATCGGGTGTTCCATAAATCATTACACCTGTCCTGGCGCTGTGTCAGTCACCTTTGCTAGTCCTTCGACCCATGATGAATATTGCTTGGTGTGTGATTTGATTATGTCGCGCAAGTCGACAAAGTCATCGGGCATGCCAAACTTGGGCAGTCCGATATGTTTCATTTCTTTGTTGATTTTGACCCAGTTTCTCTCGCACCTGGCCCATTTCTCTTGGATTTCTTGGTGAGGTTCCCGAGTCATTTTTTTCCAATACTCGACATCTTTCCTTATGCGATCAAGACTGCTTTCATTCAACACCTGGATGTTGTGTTTCTCTTTATCTTGGCCCTATTGAAATGCACCAATGTAGTCGACTCTCTCCACGGATTGCTTCCCTTTTTCATACCACCACTCCATATCCTTGCATGTCATGAGTGCCATGAGAGTATCCTCCTAGAGCTCGGCTATCACTTTAGTGAATAGGTGTCGATCGTTTGTGAATTTTCTATAGGCCTCCTTGAATTCACTCTTTAGGTACACCATGGCCTATGTGGTGTCCTGATAGTACTTGGCCAAATGACACTAATATTCTAGTTATCTCAGGGTGACGGCCAGCTCCTTTTCATCTCTTTTAGCTCTGTCCAGGGTGGCGTCTGTGATTTCCATCCCTGTGCTGATGAGTTCGAATGTTTCAGCATATTCTGTGTTGATCATATGTTCCTTGGTGGTGAGGAGGATGGAACGATATAAAGTAATCCTCTTTTTCTTGGTGGTCCGATGGATGATAGCCTTTATTTTCTTGTCATAAGCTATGGCATGTATGTCGGCTACTTCATCCACAGGTTCAGGGATTTGTTGATCCCCCCAAGTGAGTGTATTTCCCAAACTTCTGATGGTATATACTTGTTCAATATTGGGTTCTTGAACTTCCTCGTTGTGCTCCAAAGGCTCGGCTTCTATTTGTCTCTCATCGAGGGTTTGAGTATTGAATGAAATAGAGGTGTCAAGAATAGACTCGATACTTACTTGTTCATCGACTGTTGAAACGTCGATTTCCTGCTGCGGGGCTCTTTCCTCTGACTCGTCCATTCTCGGCTCGTCCCTCAGACTGTCTTCTTGAGTTTCTGGCATGTCGGGTAGCTTAGTGTCTGGGATACTGTTGGCTTCCTTTTATTTCTACGAGACCTCCTGGGTTTGAACGTCTGGAATAGGAGAGTTTTTCTTCTCAGGTCCCTTTTCTTCTTCAATATGCACAGGGGTCCCAAGTGATACCTTTGGGCTCTCATCATTATCATAGATTTTTATTAACTCGTGGAGGGGGTCAGATGCAGTTGTTTCTATTGATACCCCGACTGTCTCTAGCTGAGATGAAACACTTGTCAGATATCCGGCCGGTGGCGTAGTGAATTCAGGATCATTTAACCCGACGATTTCGTCGACGTCTATCATTTCAGGACTACCTGGGCCTGTCAGGATTTCATCCAGTTTGTTGGCAGGGAGCACTAGCATCCTGACGAGGTCTGAGTTATCTCGCATCTGATTCATTATCCGCTGGACCTATTCATACATGATTAAACCTATCTCCCACACATCCTGAGCCTCAGAGAAATTTATTTCTTGTATCGGGGCTACCAGGGAAATCTCTATTGTTTCTGTCACTATCGTTTCCTGTCTGGATCTCAGGGCCTTTTGACCTATTTGTTTTAGAATCATCATTTGTTCATCTAGGATCATGGTTTTGAACCTAGTCATCTTAGGGTCGACCATCCTTGCTACAACTTCTTCCCAATCCTGAGCATTTTTCATGAAGATTTTATCCTCAAACCTATCATGATCGTATGGCCAACAGGACGATACTTATGATGTGTGCTTCAAGACTGGACCCTTTGGGTCATGCTTACGAAAATGGCCAATCTAGAATCAAAATTCCAGTTAGCTCAATCCTTCTTGCTTAGCTTGAATAGTGTCTTTTACTAGGTATAAACCTATATGAAATCCATAAGGTATGAAAGCCCACTTCTTATCTTTTACCAAAGTAGCGTTGTAACCTTGTAGGATGGTCTGGTAGCAGATTTCCCCTACTACTAGTTGATCAGGGATATAAACAGGTAACAGGTGTGGTGCTTCGATGGCTCTAAAAATCCTAATATAGGTGTCACGCTCATCTAGATACCAGTGACCAACCTTTGATATCATCTTTTTGGCCACAACCGATAGTCTTGGACACTCTTTCTTGAAAAGAAAAAAATGAATACGTGCGATGAATTGATCGCAGATGAGGGAGTAGGATTTCTTGTACCTAATCTCCCATAAGACGTCGAAATATACATGGACCAGGAGTTCTGAGGCATTCCACCTCAAGTTCATTCCGATAAATACATTTATGGCACATATGACGTCCAATAAATAAGAATCCATGTAGAAGGATGGAGTCTCTACTTCTTTCGGCGTCTGATCTTGTTGAATGTAAATGCTCAGCTGCTTGGAAATGATGGCACCCCAGTTAAAACCTCTCCCAGAAATGGCTACCATGTAAGCTAAAGGCATCGATGCCTCTGAAAACCTGGAACAATATTTCTCCCCATAGAACCGACATATGAGGGCCATTATATAGATATACGACTCCCTTAAGTTGGTCGTCGGGTACCAGTTGGAGGTCTGATTGGTGTACTTTTTATCCTCTCTCCACCACAAAGCCATTACCCTATTGGTGTCATGTTTCTCATAGAAACTTACAACAAAATCAGTGTTCAGCCACTCCTCCAGGTCTCTGAGCTTGTAGAAATTTTGCACCTCCACTGGAAGGAAGACCTCGAGACACTCGCCATTGTTGTCATTAATCAAACACTTTTGTGTATCCGTGTTGTCGACAAGCCACTTCAGGAGTTCTATGCAGGGGAAAACTAGAGTTCTTCTTGCTACCATGTGCAGGTACGATCTTCATATATTCGAAAAAACTTCATCATCGAGCTTTCTCATATCAGGGTCACTGTGCGGGGTATATTTGGGGAATTCTTCCCGCTTGATCTTCTTGAAAATTTCTCCCCAGTGCAGGAGTACTGCCTTGGTCCCTATGTTTGCCTCTATGTCTCCAAAGGCCATATGTTGAGTGAAAATATTCTTGGTGCATGTTCTGATGACTGGTCCTGGTCTTGGGGAAAATTCCAATTGTTTTGTGACCATTGGGGAAGAGCCTTCTCCCACCTCTGGTTCCTTTGTCTTCGGCTCCCTTGGCGATCACCTAGTGTTCAGATTTGTTGGAGGCATCATTCCTACATTCAAAATAAATCCTTTAGGCATGTGTACAGAGTAACATCGGATAAGAAATGTATGAATTCAAGCATAAAAAGTCCACAGGCTGGTACATACCTGTAATTCTTTCTAAACCTATTGTTTAATACTCATGGGATCTTGGGAGCTTTTTTCTGAATTGCTCGTCTCACTCCTATGGATTCTCTGAACTTATTTGTGCATGATGATCTTGTTTACAAACAACTCAGAAAATAATTTAAACGTGGAAGACCCTATCATGTCGTATCAACCAATTAACTCGGGTTATGGGTGAAAATCAAACGAAATTTGTTGTCGAATCCCTGCAATTCAATTCATCATGGGTTGACGAAAAAGGCGCGGAGGGTGGTGTGCTCTATCTATAAGGTTCAAATGGTCCTTTTCATTCACGCATGAATTAGCAACTAATGCGATATTTAGAATTGATTAGCTCCTTAAATGCTCTAGATTGCAACGTATCTAGCGCTAAAATGTCCCATCATGTCACTTTCCTAGTGGATGGATCAGGGATTGGCAAGGTCTTACGAGTGTTTCCGTTGATATTCTTCTGCGAAAAGCCTCTGACGTCGATCAACTCTATCGTATGGTGCTGGCGTGCCCAAAAAATGGCTTGGGACATGTGGCAATGGAAATCCGTGGCTTAGCTCAAGGGTAATGGTTGGACTTGGGAATTTTATTCAAGTTATGCACTCTAAACTAAACCTGGGATCACCGATGCCGCAAAGGAGTCAGGGATCGACGATCGGGGAAAAACCTATCGCGTAATTTCCTGTGGGTTAGCGTCCTCAAAACTCCTGATACCGAAAACGTTTCGGAAGTCGGCAATCGAAGGAAAACTTTTAGCATAGTTTGGATGTTCATCACGATTTGATCTCCTCCTATTTTTCTAAGCATGTCAGGGATCAACTATCGGCAATCTCATTGCCTTCTTTGTTTTACATTTACTCTCTTCGTATTTTACCGATGCTGAAGGGATCGGTTATCGACAATATCCTTGTGTGATGTCTGTCGTGAAATAAAAATCCCTCCTGCCAACGTCGACGGAAATCGATGCTTGGGGACCTCGGTTTCTTTGAATGCTCCCCTTTCATCCTTTACTTCCTTCTGATGGCAAATCTTTGAGCGCGTTGGGGGGAAAATTTTGGTTGTTGATTCTTTATTTAAATGTTAAGTCTTTTAAGTTATGGGTTTTCACATGTTCAAGCAAACTTTGAGAAACTTAAATGAGAATCAAGATGATAAGAAAAAGAAACATTTTTTATACTGTAGTCGAATTAGACAGTGCAAAACATTAAGTGGTGCCTAAAAAAGTAAAATTTGACATAGGATTTTTAGGGTGTGTTGAGTGCTCAACAAATGGAAACTTACTGGGTGAAAGCAAAATCTTTGTTCCTCCTTCATTCTCGGCTAATGAAAAAGCTGGTGAAGAACTTAACTGGTTTTTAAATCAGAGCCTCTTTTACCCTTGCATCTAAAATTTTCTGGTTCATGCCTCTGGGTCTACCTGTGGGGTTTTCAACCTTAATTCCACCTTATTTTCCTATGACCCTGGCTCATGTCCTTTTCTTGATAAGATTCTAGCAAAGTGTTCACAGGCACTAGGCCCTTTGTTATCTTCATTCATTTGCTACGGTACTGCTCCACTGCCAGCGAGCGTCCATAGCCCTGGCAGAGTCATCCCGACATCACAGACCTTGCTCTGCTGCCAGCGAGTGTTCATAGCCCCGGTGGAGATATCTACATACCCTCCCCTACTGTACGCTCATTTGATATAGTTAACTTTTATTTCGGCAGAATGCCCTGAGTGAGTGGGAGAGGATGACGTATGTTCTTTTGCAAGATGAGATGGTTAAGGGGAAACTTAATAGATCTGTCTCTGAGGCGCATGTAGTCCTTTCCATCTTTCCTTCTTTCCCTTAAGGTTTTACCAGACCTCTAGGTAGACACTTTTGACATTTCTCCAAAGTCCATCTGCGCGGGTTAGATAGATAAATCCTCGAAACAATTGCAGGTTCTCCATTGCTTCTCATGTTTGTATGTGAGCGACGAGTTAGGAAGAGAGTTTTCTATGTCGCATGTTTGGAGGTTAACCATTGCCTTCCTAAACACAACCTTCAAAATCACATAAGTCCAAATAGAAAAAGAAAAAAAAAATGTGTTTCGCAATCAACCTAGCTAAAAAGCAAATTATGAGAATATGCACGCAGAACATAAAATATATATATATATATTGATTGATGGAAATATTGTTTTAGGGCTTGGCCATTTACTGGGAGGGATTCAGGTTCCCCCCTCATATTTTGTAACTGATAAGTGCCTACCCCAATCTTCTTGGCCACCTAAAAAGGTCCGAGCCATAGATTATGAAACTTAGAATGTTTGCCTTTAGGCTCGTTTGCTCTGTCCCATTTTAGGACTAAGTCTCCTATTTCAAAATTCTTCTCTTTAGCCTTATTATTTTCAAACCATCTTTTAATGATCTGCTAGTGGGCTATGAATTTTGATTTAGTTTTTCCCCTTTCTTCTTCCAGCATGAGCAGAGTGCGAATTCTTTGTTGTATGACCAATGAAGGTTGTCCTCTGGAATCTTGGGCCATTTGAAGAGATGGAAGATAAATCCCGTTCGGGAGAATGGTTTCTTTCCCGTATACCAGAAAGTATGGGGAATTTCCTATAGCTTCCTTGGGTGTGACCCTATCGGCCCATAAATCATTATGGAGTATACTATGCCAATTCCTCTAGTTGTCTGCAACCGTCTTCTTCAATATTCTCACTAGGTTCTTATTAGTTGATTCCGCCACTTCGTTTCCCTGTGGATAATAATTTACAGAGTACCTAATTATGATTCCTTTGTCTAGAGAAAACTCTATCAATAGGGTGGAAGAAAAGTAAGCTTCATTATAAAAAACCAGGACATAAGGGACACCAAACCTTGTGATTAGTTGTTGTTCTATGAGTTGGATTACCACCTTCTCATTTACATGAGTCATAGGAATGGAATCTGCCCATTTCATGAAATAATCGGTGGCAGTAAGTATGTACTTATGATGTTTTGAAGAACTTGGTGTAATTTCTCCTATGATATCTAACCTCGATTGAAAAGGCCTAGAAACAGTCACCAGTTGGAATGGAACTGCTTCTTTATTTTCCCTCTTGATGCTTATTTGGCATGTCTTATAGTTCCTAGCATATGTGTGAGTGTCCTTGAACAAAGTGGGACAATAATAACCAGCTCTCAATATCTTATGGGCGGCGGTGTTCCCTGCAAAATTTACACATTCAAGGTCGTCATGGAGCTCCTTCAAAACTTTATCTACATCTCCACGTTCGAGGCATCTTAAAAGTACACCATCATAATTAACCCGGAAGAGTAGCGAATTTATGAGGCGATATTGTGCACATTTTAACCTAAGAGCTCTCCTTTCCATGGGGTTGAGATTTTTTGGGCAAGTCCCATGGTGCAGGAGATAAGTGAAATTCTCATACCAAGACTCTTTCCCTGGGGAGATGTATGAATATTCACCACACCATAATGCCATTTCATTCTCCCATCTAGAGTCTTCATTTACTTGGTCTTGAGCCTCAACTGCCAGTTTGCATAATCCTTGTCCTTTAACTAGCTTAGCAGGTTTTATATCTAGATCAAATTCTTGGACTACTTCCATCCAGTTCCCTCTTCTTTCCCCCATCTCTTGTTCAGTGAATATGGATCGGACTGCGGGGTGAGGCACAATTACTTTGGTGTGATTCTTGAGGATGTAAGACCTGAAATGTTTTATTTCTTTATAAACCGCATAAGCCTGCTTATCTATATCATGGTAATTTAGTTCGGCCCCTTGGATGTTAGTGCTCATGAATGACACTGGGGCCTCATTATTGTCATCATCTTTCTGGGTCAATATTGCGGCCAATGATTGGTCGGAGGAAAAATTATATAGGAAGAAATCTTTATTGAAATAGGGACTTCGCAACCTGTGGGCTTGACATATAGCAATCTTAATATCACTAAAGGCCTTATTTCATTCATCATCCCACTTTAATTCAACATCTTTATGAACCATCTTTTGTAAGGGTTTGATAGTTTCGACGAAATCGGGGGTGAATTTCCTCACAAAGTTGATTTTTTCGAAGAATGATTGCATAGTTTTTTTTTTGTGAGGCAATGGAAGTTGAGATATAGCCTTAATCCTTTATGGGTCTATGTGAATTCCTACTTGGGATATAATGTGGCCTAGAAGCTTACCTTCCTCGACACTAAAAATAGTTTTCTTAGGTTTTAAGGATATATTGTATTTCCTACACCTTTTGAAAATATGAGTTAAGTGTTGGATGTGATCTTCTTTGTTCTTTGAATACAAATTCACGGCATCCAATTAAACTACTACAAAATTGTTGATTAGTCCCCGAAAAGCTACGTTCATATCCCTCTGGAAGGTCGCTCCTGCATTGATTAACCCAAAGGGCATGTGTTTATAAGAAAAAGTTCCCCACTTGGTTCAGAAGGTAGTTTTTAAACGATCTTCGTCTGAAACCAGAACTTGGTTGTAACCTGAGAAACCATCCAACAAAGAGAAAATCTTAGAGCCAGACACGGTCTGTAAGAGTTGTTCCATTGGCGGGACTGGGTAGTTTTCCTTTTCTGAAGCTCTGTTGAGGTTTCTGAAATCTACGCATAGGCGAATCTCCCCAGACTTTTTCCTTAGAGGAACCAAATTAGCTACCCATGCAAAATGTCTAACATGGAATATAATTTTGGCATCCAACAGTTTCTTCAACTCCTGACACATGAGAGGTTCTAGGGAAGGGTGATATTTCTGGAGCTTCTGTTGGAAGGGTTTCACTTCAAGTTTTAACAAGATAGTTTTTTGAATGATACGGGTATCATAAGTTTTCAGATCTTGGTGGGACCATGCAAAGACATATTGATATTGTCTAAATATTTTGAGATAGGCCTTTCTTTCCTCCTTAGATATTGTCTTACCGAGATTTACATTCTTGGGGTTTTCCGGGGTTCCTAGATTTATAGTTTCATGCATGGGACAGGAACTGTCGGTCTTCACATTTTTGGGCCCCTTAAATCATTCTTTCAGGTCAAAAAGATCTTCCAAATTATCTATCCCTTTGGGGATCGTGTGAAACTTCGATTTGTCAGTCAGTTGACATATCTAAGGATCATTTTATGTTGACTATTCCTGAAACACTTCATCGTCAATAGCTAAGTCCTTGAAATTATCTTGGTTAGTCAGAAATTTTATGATCTATTCATCCCCTTCAAAGACCTTCCAATTAGAAATGTTGTTAGGCACCGATGGTTTGTAGAGTAGTTCCACAGTGAACCAGGAGGCTTCATGATATTCTAAAGGTGACAGCCTTGAAGCAGTTGTGGCCAGGGAATCAACAAGAATATTCTTTTCTCTGGGGATCGTTGTAATATTGAAATCTTCAAAATGCTCTATTAATCTATGCACTTCATGTTGATAACTCTTTAGGTGTGTGGAATTGCAATGTATAGTATTCCTTACTTGTCTAACGATAATATCAGAATCTTCGAAAACCTTCAATTCTTTGACGTTTAAGTCTATGGATTTCTTTAACCCCTATACTAGAGCTTCATACTCGACAGTGTTGTTTGTGCCTTCAAACTCAATTCTACAGGACAGGAAATGACGTTTGCCTTTTGGATCAACAAGGATGCACCCTGCCCCAAACCCTTCCTACGACTTAGACCCATCAAAGTATATGGTCCAAATTTATGAATGAAGGTTATCTATTTCTTCTTTCTTTTTACTTTATTTCTCTCCTTTCTTTTGTTTCGTGATTTCTAGCACAGGTTCTTGACAGAAGAGGGTTTCCTCCTTTAGTATCGGCGATTTGTCTTGAAAAACTGTTTCGGAGTTCTGAGTGAGAGGGACATCAGATGAAAGAGGAGAGAAGTTCCTGAAGTAGGAATCGCAGGAATAATTTCCTAACACAGGGAAATATGTCGATGAGGGTTCGTTTAGGGTTTCTAGGTCAGTGAAAGTATGTTTTAGATACCTTTCCCTATCAATTTTGATCATATTTTTGTATCCCTTCAACGGTAGCCAAAGGTGTGCCCAATATTTACTAAAGTATCTGTTTAACTTCTCATACTAATCTCGGCTTAGTAGAAACCCATAAGCTTCTGGGATATCTACTACAATTATGTCAATCACTTTCACAAACTTAGGATATGTTTCTATTCTGATCATTACATCTTTGAGTTCTCCCATGACTTTGACCTGGGTTTTGTCTAGTTTTATTACATATTTATCGCTTTTGAGAGGAATGACATTTATTTTTTTGCAAATAGACAAGGGCATAACATTGGAATATTCTCCTGAATCGACCAGACAATTGTGGAGGTTTCTGTTGAAAACTTCAAACGTTAAAAGGAATGGTGGGACAAAAGGTTTTCCTTTCTTATCTTCCGAGCAGGTGTTTACAGTTGGTTTATTTACTAGGTCAGTGGGAGTTAGATTTCTTTCCTGATCATTTCTCGTCGTAGGGTTTCCTGCTGATCTCAAATCTTGTAGCAGGAAATCTTTTTGCTGAGGAATTCTACATATGTCCATAACTGATATATTAGCCTTCATCTTCTTCAAATATTCAAATACGTTGTAATCCAATTTGGGTGATTCTCGGGTATGGATGTTTATAGGGTTATTACGGGGAGAACAATGTGCTTTAGGGTGGTCAGGAGTTGATATTCCCCCTGAAGTTTGGGTAGTAGTAAGGTCATTTGAGATGGGCTGACCTTTAATTCACGTTTGCACAACCGAGACCTCTGCAGGTGGTTCTTGAGACTCAAACAAGTCATCGGAAGGAATGATAAGATCAGGATCCCATATCAGTATGGTTGTATCTTCTGGTGGTTCAATCTCTTCCTAATCAATAACATTCATCTAGAAACCGATTGGCCATCAAATTCATGGCATGCATCCATTGAGGGCATTCTCGTTCAGAGTGGTTTTCCTGGTGATAGGTAACAAAAGAATCAGATGCTACATTTCCTAGATCGATATTTAAGTTAGTTGGGGGAGGTTCAATTTCTTTGAAAGGTGGGTTCCTTTTAAAGAAATTATTATAGGGCCTTTGGCCTTGGTTTCCCTCCCCATCACTTCTTTTCATGTCTATGATTTCATTGGATAATTTATTAACCATGCGTTGTAGGTCCTCTATGCCCCCACTGCCCTTTTCAGGAGCTCGTTCTACTTGTTTCCCTAGGGGTCTAGTGAGCAATAGCCCTCTCCGGGGAAGGGGTTGAGTTTCTTTCTTGACTAAGGAGACCTGGCTCTCTTTCCATCCTTTCATTTGGAATTCAATCATTTTGGCTTCTTCAAAATTCTCAGCTAGGGTTCGTTTGGCATCCCTCTTCACAAACATGGAAATAGAAGTTGGGAGGGCATTAGCGTATACTTTGATTTGCAACTCCTGAGTAGGTTTAGCTTCGGGCTGGAACTTGTTTAAAATGGTGGTGAATATTTGATTAAAATATTTGACCCTTTCCTTCGAACTCATGGTGGCGGCGAACAACTCAACCATCAGAGGTCCTGTAGTAGTCTCCTCTGCAAATTTATCTAAAATGTCCTTCTAGAACTTCATCCAGCTAGTTATAGATCCTACGGGAAGATTAAAATACCATGTGCAATCTGAATTCTCAAACATATAGGGTAATAGTCTGCATACTACATATTCATGTTGGACATTCATAATTCTAATCGCTAGTATGAATTTCTTGATATGATCTTCAGGCAATCCTGAGGTCTCGGGGTCGAACTTAGGGAGTAATTTCTTTGGATGTTGGGGAATATTATGTGCTCGTCCTGGGATGGCCAAAGTGTCTCTGGCCAACCAAGGTTGGTTGTTCTGAGGTGGGTTTCCCCTTTATTCATCATGGTCATTGTTGTCTTCCATATGTTCGGATTATGAGTTAAACTCCTCCTCTTCCAAAAAATTGTCTGGTTCAGAGACATCGACAACTGGCGTTTAGACGATCAAATTAAGAGGATGTTTGATTTCAGTGATTGAGAAATTTATTAGGTCTTCTACCTTGTGCACAAAAACCTGGTCAGGGGTGTCGACCACTGGTTTGCTTATTTTCTTTCTTCAAGGAAGTATAGGAGCTAAGGACAACGCATCGATCTGTCGAGCGTATGACCTTGTGATTCTTATAAATTGATTTAATTTCTCATGAGGAAGAACATAAGGTATATCAGGGAACAAGAATTCTTCCTCGGGCTGGGGTGAGTTACTCATTTCAGGAGTACTCAGTGTGTGTGGGTTGTCTTGGGAATGACTAGCCATGCATGTGGTCTATTTTGAATCTACAAGTTGTCTGAAATATTATGTGGAATATGTATTCAGCCATTCATTCTTCAAGCCCTCCTTCTACACCAATTCTTTTGATGGGTCCTAAATCCCATTAGTTCAACAGCAGGAACCAAACCCACCACCGAGGCCCAATTAGACTCTGCAACGTTTAATAGTGGAATGGTTCTCCATATCTTGTGATCCAGACAATTAATCGATGAGCTTTATGTTTTATTGCAAAGGCGTCTCCTTCAGTTTAGACTTTCACTTTTTGTATTTTCTCTTGGGTGGGACCGATATAAGATGGAATACGGTATAAACCAACTAGGTAAAAAAACAGAAATAAGTTTAACTACTAGAGAAGAGGTTGAGCTTGGGGTAACCCGCTACTCAAGCATGCAGATAACGATTTTATACCACAGGCCTAGTACTAATACGTTAACCATGTGAGTATCCAATTACCGACTGAGATACAAATCATCAAAAAGAAAACACATATGCGACAAATAACGACAAGTAAAATAATTCACTTAACTCTAATCATCCATCACATAATAACACAATGATTCATCTTCATCATTAAAGAAAAGAACTATAAAACATTGCATCAGAGAACTTAACAATATATTTAATAGCTCTTACTCGTTATAGCATCCATTCATGAGATGAGATATGAAATAGTTCTTCTCCACGTCCAATCACACATGCATTTGATGAAAACATAAACTTGTCTCTGGTCCAGAAGGACTTCTCAATTAAAGGTAGCACGGAAAGAGTTCTTAACAAAACTAGAAATGAGAGTTTCTTGCAACAACCATTGACCCTTAACTAATCGGTCAATACTCTTATTTATAACATAAAATTAACTAAAAATAACAGCTAAAGTGCATATGAGTAAAAAAAAACTCACCACATGGTGTTTTGTCCTAACATTTTTTCTAACAGTCATCTCAAGATATCACTTAAACGGGTGACTCTTCTCATACTTCGACCAACTGACGAACATCTCCTCGCATGTGTTGGTGTATGGGAACTTGTGTTGTTCCATCGGGGCTGTGTAAATCTCTATTATCTCAATCGCATGTGCCTGATACTTCACCAGACTGGTACTTAACCGTTGCAACATAGCTCGAGCTTTCATCGAGTGTTCCATAAATCATTGCACCTATCCTATCGTTGTGTCAATCACCTTTTCTATTCCTTTGACCCATGATGGATCTTGCTCGGTGTGAAATTTGATTATGTCATGCAAGTCGACAAAGTCGTCGGGCATGCCAAACTCAGGCAGTCCGATATCTTTCATTTCCTTGTTGATTTTGACCCAGTTTCTCTCGCACCTGGCCCATCTGTCTTGGATTTCTCAGTGAGGTTCTTGAGTCATTTTTGGCCAATACTTGACAACTTTCCTTATGCGATCAAGACAAATTTTGTTCAACACCCGGATGTCGTGTTGCTCTTTATCTTGGCCCTGTTGGACTCCACCAATGTAGTCGACTCTCTCCACAGCTTGCTTCACTTTTTCATACCACCACTCCACAGCCTTGCACGTCATGAGTTCTATGAGAGTATCCTCCTAGAGCTCAGCTATCACTTTAGTGAATAGGTTCCGCTCGTTTGTGAATTTTCTATAGGCCTCCTTGAATTCACTCCTTAGGTAAACCGCGACTTGTGTGGTGTCCTGATAGTACTTGGCCAAATGACTCAAATGTTCTAGTTCTCTCAGGGCAGCGGCCAACTCCTTTTCATCTCTTTTAGCTCTATCTAGGGTGGCATCTGTGATTTCCATCCCTACACCAATGAGTTCGAATGTTTTAGCATGTTCTGTTTTGATCAGATGTTCCTTGGTGGTGATGAGGATGGAGCAATCTAAAGTAATCCTCCTTTTCTTGGTGGTCCGCTAGACAATATCCTTTATTTTCCTATCATAATCTATGGCATGTATGTCGACTACTTCATCCATAGGTTCAGGGATTTGTTGATCCCCCCAGGTGAGTGTATTTCCCAGACTTTCGGTGTATATACTTGTTCAATATTGGGTTCATGAACTTCCTCGTTGTGCTCCAAAGGCCTGGATTATGTTTGTCACTCATTGGGGGTTTGAGTACCAATTGAAATAGAGGCTTTGAGAATAGAATCGATACTTACTTGTCCATTGACCGTTGAAACGTCGATTTCCTGTTGTAGGGCTCTTTCCTCTGGATCGTCCCTTGGACTGTCTACTTGAGTTTCCGATGCGTCGGGCATCTTAGTGTTTGGGATACTCTCAGCTTCCTTTTCTTTCTATAGGACCTCTTAGGTTTGGGCGTCGAGAATAGGAGAGGATGTCTTCTCAAGTCCCTTTTCTTATTCAATATGCATAGGGGTCCCAAGAGATACCTTTGGTCTCTCATCATCATCATATATTTTTATTAACTCGCGGAGGGGGTCAGATGCAGTTATTTCTACTGATACCCCGACTGTCTCTAGTTGATATGAAACACCTGTCAGAGATCCGATCAGTGGCGTAGTGAATTTAGGATTGTTTAACTCGACAATTTTATCGACGTCTATCATTTTAGGGTTGCCTAGGCCTGTCAAGATTTCATCCAGGTTGTTGGTAGGGAGCACTAGAATCTTGACAAGGTTTGGGTTATCTCACATCTAATTCATTATCCTTTGGGCATGTTCATACATGAGTAACCCTCTCTCCCGCGCGTCCTAAGCTTCGGGGAAATTTCTTTCTTGTATCAGGGCTACCAGGGGAATATATGTTGTTTCGACTATTATCGTTTCCTCTCTGGCTCTGAGGGCCTCTTGACCTTTTTGTTCTAGAATCATCATCTGTTCATCCAGGCTCATGGTTTTGAACCTGGTCATATTAGGTTCGACATCCTTGCTACAACTTCTTCCCGATCCTGATCATTTTCCGTGAAGATTTCATCTTCAAACCTATCATGGGTGTATGGCTAGCAGGACGATACTTGCGATGCATGCCTCAATACTAGACCCTTTGGGTCCTGCTTACGAAAATGGCTAGTCTGGAATTAGAACTCCAATTGGCTCAATCCTTCCTTCTTAACTTGACTGATGTATTTTACTAGGTAGAAACCTATATGAAATCCATAAGGTATGAAATCTTGCTTCTTATATTTTACCAGAGTAGCGTTGTAACCTTGCAGGATGGTCTGGTAGAATATTTCCCCTACTAGTAGTCAATCAGGGATGTACACAAGTAATAGGTGTGGTACTCTGGTGGCTCTGAAAACCCTGATGTAGGTGTCACGCTCATCCAGATACTAGTGGCCAACCTTTGATATCATGTTTTTGGCCGCAACTGACAGTCTTGGACACTCTTTCTTGAAAATAAAAAAAATGAATACGTGCGATGAATTGATCGCAGATGAGGGAGTAGGATTTCTTCTACCTGTTCTCCCATAAGACACTGAAATATATGTGGACTAGGATTTATGAGGCATGCCAGCTCAAGTTCATTCCAGAAAAGACATTTCTGGTGCATATGACGTCCAATAAATAAGAAGCCATGTATAAGGATGGAGTCTCTCCTTCTTTCGGCGTATGAGCTTATTGAATGCAAATGTTCATCTACTTGGAAATGATGGAACCCCAATTAAAACCTCTCCTAAAAATGGCTACCATGTAATATAGAGGCATCCATGCCTCTGAAAACCTTGAACAATTTTTCTCCCCATACAACCGACAGATGAGAGCCATTAGATAGATATACGGGTCCCTTAAGTTGGTCGTTGGGTACCAGCCAGAGGTTTGATTGGTGTACTTTTTATCCTCTCTGCACCATGAAGCCATTACCCAGTTGGTGTTGTGTTTCTCATAGAATCTTACAACAAAATCGGTGTTCAGCCGCTCCTCCGGGTCTCTGAGCTTGTAGAAATTCTGCACCTCCACTGGAAGGAAGACCCTGACACAATCGCCATTGTCATCATTAATCAAACACTTTTGTGTATCTGTGTTGTCGAAAAGCTACTTCGGGAGTTTTATGCAAGGGAAAACTAGAATTCTTCTCGCTACCATGTGTAGGTACGATCTTCGGATGTTCAGAAAAACTTCATCGTCGAGCTTTCTCATATCGGGGTCACTGTGCAGGGTATATTCGGGGAATTATTCCCGCTTGATCTTCTTGAAAAGTTCTCCCCAATGCGGGAGTATTGCCTTGGTCCCTTTTCTTGCCTCTGTGTCTCCAAAGGCCGGAGGCTGAGTGAAAATATTCTTGGTGGATGTTCTGATGACTGGTTCTGGTCGTGGGGAAAATTCCAACTATTTCACGACCGCTAGGGAAGACCCTTCTCCCACCTATGTTTCCTTTGTCTTTGGCTCCCTCGACGATTTCCTATTGTTCATCTTTCTTGGAGGCATCATTCCTGCATTTGAAATCAATCCTTTAGGCATGCGTACATAGTAACATCGGATAAAAAATGTATGAAGTCAAGCATAAAATATCCACAGACTGGTACATACCTATAATGCTTGCTAAACCTATTGTTTAATATGTTGAAAATGTGTAAACAGTTAGCATATGCTTGTCATTGATGGCAAGTACAACAGTGAAGATGACAGGCAAACAGAAGACAAAGGAAATTAAGCTCGGGAGGAATAGCAGTCTTACATGCACAAGAAGCATAGGAAAGAGACCGAGAACCGTCGGATCTCACTCGGAAATCCCGACAGCTGTTGGATCGGGAGAAGCTGCGCAGATGTTAAGCGCAGGAGGTAAGCGGAGAAAAGAAGTGAGCTAAGCCGTCAGATTGGAAGCAAACCCCGACAGCTGTCCGATATGCAGAAGCTGCGAGGGAGATAAGCCATCGGAGAATCGGGGATCGCGATTTTAAAATGCAAAGAACACTTGACAATGGAAACTCCGATTTCGCGATATGATCGCAGCCGTTAAAATCAAGCAAGGATCTGGACCGTTCATTTGGATGGACGCGTGGCAGCCGGGAGGCTTCATCGGAGAATCGGGAATCGGAGTTTCACGAGGCTCGTGAACAAAGACAACGAAAACCCCGAACTCGCGATATGCGATTTCGCGATGAAATCGCAGCCGTTGAGACAAGATTGCATCTAGACCGTTGATCCAACTCATGTCGGTATACCACGTCACCCAGGGACACGTGGCACAATCAGAGGATGACAGGTGTCAGGCAGATCTAACACTTTAGGCTCATGCAATTCACAAATCAGAGTGACACGTGG
>ML811815.1:122653-137176 GCA_009831015.1 Picea engelmannii
TGGGTTTCCTCAAGAAATATCTGTCTCTGTGTTTCTCATATGTGTGATTGATGCTGAATTTGTCATGGTTTATTTCCCTGCATTATTGTGATTATCATTTAGTGTCTCAGCAAAGAGTTTAAAAGAAGCATAAATTGTTTAAGCACGGTAACAACTGATTCACCCCCCCCCTCTCAGTTGTCCAACATAATACTCACGGGATATTGGGAGATTTTTTCAGAATTGCTCGTCTTGCTCCTCTGGATGCTCTAAACTTTTTTTGCATGATGATCTTGTTTACGAACAACTCAAAAAGAATTTAAATGCAAAAGACCCTATCATGTCGTATCAACCAATTAACTCGGGTTATGAGTGAAAATCAAATGAAATTTGTCGTTGAATCCCTACAATTCAATTTATCATGGGCTGACAACAGAGGCACGGAGGGTGGTGTGCTCTATCTATAAGGTTCAAATGGTCCTTTTAATTCGTGCATGAATTAACAACTAATGTGATATTTGGAATTAATTAGCTCCTTAAATGCTCTGGATTGCAACGTATCTAGCACTAAAATGTCCCATCGTGTCACTTTCCTAGTGGGTGGATCGGGGATTGACAAGGTGTTACAAGTGTTTTCATTGATATTCTTCTGCGAAAAGCCTCTGATGTTGATCGACTCTGTCGTATGGTGATAACATGGCCAAAAAATGGCTTGGGACACATGGCAATGGAAATCAGTGGCTTAGCTCGCGGGTAATGGTCAGACTTGGGACTTTTATTAAATTTATGTGCTCCAAACTAAAACTGGGATCACCAATGCCGCAAAGGAGTCGGGGATCGGCGACCGGGGAAAAACCTATCACGTAATTACCTATGGGTTGGCATCCTCAAAACTCTTGATACCGAAAATGTTTTAGAAGTCGGCAATCGGAGGAAAACGTTTAGCGTAGTCTGGATGTTCATCAATATTTGATCTTCTCCGATTTTTCTAAGCACATCGGGGATCGTCTATCGACGATCTCATTGCCTTCTTTGTTTGGAATTTACTCTCTTCACCTTTTACTGATGTCGAAGGGATCGGTTATCGACGTTATCCTTGTTTGATGTCTATCACGAAAGAAAACTCCCTCCTGTAGACACCGACGAAAATTGGCGCTTGGGGACCTTGGTTCCTTCGAATTCTCCTTCAAGTGGTATCCAAAAAAGTAAAATTTGACATAGGCATTTTAGGGTGTGTTGAGTGCTCAACATGGCGCAAATGGTTCATCAAACAGAGTTACGGATCGAAAGATATTTGTGGTCAAACTTTGGTCAATCTAGCCCAGGCAGTAGGGGGATGAGTCATCATTCTTACTAATGACGTTAGCGTTAGTACGGATGATGTCAACATCTGTATAGAATACATGGCACATGCAATTGGTTACATATGTCATGATGACATCAACATGATATCATCATGGTGATGTGGCAGCACCAGAGGCTGCCACGTGTCAATCATATTTGGCCTTTTCGGGTCATTTTGTGGACCAGTAAAAATGCACCATGTGGGAGTCCCTACAACCACATGGCAGTCTGTACGATGATGTGGTGGCTGATGTGGTAGGCTGATGTGGTAGGCTGAGTTGGCAGCTAAGTTGGCAAACTGTACACTAACTTGGCAGGGTGATTGTATAGTGGTTGATGTGGCCCAATGGTTGGATGCCATGTGGCAATGGGAAAATTCCCAATGAAAATGCGAGAATGAATTTACAAAAAATATATATTAAAAAGGTTGGCGGGCCCACCAAATCCGGTGGGACCCCACCAAATCTGGTGACCAACCGTTAAAATTAACCACTGCTAAAGTTAGCGGAAACAAACCACATTCAAATATATGCATTGTTACAATGGATACCCAAAAGGGAAGGCCCGCGGGTTTGACCCCGAGACCTCCCCCTTATTCAACGCTTTAATACATGATCCACTAACCATAAGGCCAATGGCCTTCCATTGTTTACATCGTCGACTATTTTATTTAAAAAGTGAATCCTCCCAGTGTTGTGGAGGTATGTGAGGGTACGAACCGACACAAATTTCGAGACAATCTCAACATTTATTCCAGGTTGCAGGGCACAGAAACCATTACAAAGTTTCTCTTGGACCTGGGAGTGCCAGAGTCAGATCGAAGCATGGAGACAAACATTTTTTGGTAATTCAATGCCACGAATCTAGTGGTGTTGTATTTTTTTTATTTGAGCAAAAAATATGCATCTTGATTTTAGAATGATTTATACTTAGGTATTTTTCCAAATTCTTTTGTTGAGTTAATAAAAAGGCCTACCCATTTGAGAGAAGGACCTGGAGATGTAGTCCACCAGGGACAAAGTCCGTTATCAAGTTTTTGTGTTCATATTTGATGCTTATGTCTCTTCATTATTGATATTTTCCTTCTTTAATGGTGTACTTTAATTTATGCTCATTTAATGCAATTCTTTATAAGTCACTTCGATGAAAAGATATCGGATAATGTTGGTATTAGAGAAGTCATTTTTGACTTGAATTGTTGAGTGTGAATGCTTACTAGGTCCAAGTATAAACAGGGTGAAGGAACTCTTAAGACTTTCAATCTCGAAGTTGGTCATGCAACCCGAAGGAAGAAAATGGTAGAAGAGGACAAGTGTGATGAACAGGAGAAAAACTTCCATATGGTCTTTTATTGCATGTCAAAAATGGTCAAACAAATGTATGGAGACTATGAGAATAGGATGAAGAATAAAGGGAAGAAAAAGGAAGGACATGATGATGATGATGCTTTGGTAAATCAAGGGGTTGGAGGAGACCCTCCTAATCCTTCATCTTCACCATCAAGTTCTAGTTCTTCTTCCTCTAAGCATTCTCATCATTATCATCATTCTAGCCATAAAGCCTCTTTTAAGAAACCCTTATTAAAGCTTGATGTAAAATTTTCTTTACCTATGTTTAATGGAGATGCTAATCCTGAAAATCTAGATAATTGGATTTGATAGGTTGAAGTATATTGTCATGTTCAACATATTGATGAAGAGGAAGTTAAAGTGAAACTAGATTCTCTTTGGTTGGAAGGCACCGCTCTCGTATGGCGGGAGAGAAAACATCACGACAGAAGTAAGTGTGTTAATATTCTTTCCTCATGGTCAGAATTTAAATCAGCGATAAGGAAGCAATTTTATCCATTGGGTTATTTACATAAAGCAATGATGGAATGGAAAACTTTAAGACAAAGTAAAAGTCAAATTGTACAAAGTTTCATAGAAGAATTTAGGAAGAAATCTCTTGCATTAAACATTCCTTTGGATTCTTATGAAACTTTAATGAAGCATATTGGCGCACTTCACAGTTATATTCTCCATACTTTTCTATTATTTAACCCCACCAGTCTTGATGAATTTTGTGTGCAATCCACTCATCTTGAGAACAGGGGAAAGCATGTTCAAGAAGATCCCACAAAGAAACCTTCCAATCCCCCACATAAGCCATTTAAGAAGTTTAAAAGGAAGGACAAGAAGACCACCACAATGAAGAGAGAAGGAGGAAAGCCATCTTGCACTCATTGCAAGAAAAGTGGTCACGATGATGAACACTATTGGAAACTACATCTAGAGAAGAGACCAAAACAGTTTTGTGGAAAGGGGAAGACAAAAACTGTTTCTACAGTGCAACAAGATGTTGGTTCCGATTCAGGAGATGAATGAAAGATCACAACGGTTGGAATACAAGGTAATGATTCCCTCCATGCTAGTTCAAATTCCAATAATGAATCTCATGATGATGAAGGAAACATGAATGAATTATTTCACATAAGAGTTGTATCTAAACACACTAATATAGATACATTATGTGATTCGGGTTCCCAAGTAAACTTGATATATGAAGCCCTTGTCAAAAGGATGGGTCTTGAAATGAAACCACATCCAAAGCCTTATCCTCTTGGTTGGGTATGTGATAAATAAAAACTTAATGTCACCAAACAATGTAGGGTTAGATTTTCTATTGCTTCAAACTTGATTGATGAAGTGGATTTGTATGTTGTATCACTTGATATATGTGGCATAGTGTTGGGGAGTGCTTATCTTTATGATAGAAAAGCAGTTTTTTTTCCGTCATGAGAACAAATAACACCTTACTAAGGGGGGAGTGGAATATATTGTTAGAGCTCACAGCATGAGGGTAAACACAACACTTGTTAGTGCAACAAATGAAGAGACTCATAAACACTAATAAGAGATATTTACTCATGGTCGTAAGGGAGAAGGATGTCGGAACATCCAACACTTTCCAAGGATGTGATCCTTCTCATAAGAAAGAATTAATTGATATTGTTTCTAAGTATGAATGTATTTTCCAAGAACTAGATGATTTACCTCCTAAGAGGGAAATCCAACATGAGATACATATTCAGTAGGATTCTCCTCTTCCTAATGTGGGAATGTACAGGATGTCAGTTGTGGATATGACAAAGATAGAGAAGCAGGTACATGGATTATTGGATCAAGGGGTCATCAGGCCCAACTCATCTCCTTGTGGTTATCTGATCGTGATGGTGCCAAAGAAATATGGCACCTAGCGAATGTGTGTCGATTATCGGGCCTTAAATAAAATCATGATGAAAAATTGATACCCTCTTCCTCGTATAGATGATTTACTTTATCAGTTAAAGAATGTTGTTTATTCCACTAAGTTGGATTTGCGTAGTGGATACCATCAGATTAGGGTTACAGAACAGGATGCATGGAAGACTGCCTTTAAAACCAAACAGGGATTGTTTGAGTGGTTAGTTATGCCATTTGGGATTTGTAATGCTCCAGAAAATTTCATGTGTGTGATGAATGATGTATTCATGCCTTTTCTAGATTATTTTGTGATTGTATAATTAGACGACATTCTTATTTTTAGTGGGACTTGGGATGAAGATGTGAGGCATGTAAAGAAAGTATTGGATACTTTGCAAAGGGAAAATTTGTATGTAAAAATGTCCAAATGTGAATTTGGTAAGACTGCACTTATGTACTTACGTCATATTGTAGGAGGAGGAAAATTAAAAATTGATCCTTCTAAGATTGATGTAATTGTAAATTGGCCTGAGCCCAAAAATGTAACCGAGATACAGAGCTTCTTAGGTGTAGTCCAGTATTGAAGGAGGTTCATTCCAAACTTCTCCTTCATATCAGTTCCTTTGCATTCCTTAACCAGTGTGAAGAACACTTTTCAGTGGGGAGGAAAGAAACAAACATATTTTGACACTTTGAAGGAAAAGATCAGTACCACACCAGTATTAGCACTATCGAATATTCAACAACCCTTTGAGATCGAGCCAAATTCTAGCAGATATTCCATGGGTGCAGTATTGATGCAATATCGTAAGCCTATATATTACCACTTTGAAACTTTTAACCAAGTTGATGTTAACTATCCTACATATGATAAACAGTTGTATGCATTAGTTCAAAGCGTAAAGAAATAGAAACACTACTTGTTAGGGAAGGAGACAATCATACATATAGATCACCAACCCTTACAGTATCTCCAAGCACAAACCAAACTGCAACAATCTTGACACTACAGATGGATGGTTTTTCTACAACAATTTCATTTGGTAATCAAGTACAAAAAGGGTACAAGTAACAAGGTATTTGATATGCTTTCTAGACCTCCTATTGTTGCATCTATTATTTTGAAGAATACTTTTTTGTCTCATGATAGCTATGTGGAAAAATATTCCATTGATGAAGACTTTAAAGAAGTATATGAGAAGATAACCCATGGTGCACAGGTAGAGAACTATTGTTTGCAAGGAAAACTACTCTACCATCTTGGAAAGTTGTGTATTCCTACAAGTGAATGAGTCCATGTAATATGAGAAGCTCACACTTCTCTTGTGTCTAGGAATTTTGGGGTAGGAAAACATATGGCTCATTTACAGAGGTTTTTCTATTGGCCTCAAATGAAAGCAATTGTAACTAAATATGTAAAGGGGTGTGTGATGTGTTCTACTTGTAAGCCCAATAATAGAAAACTGGGGCTATAATCACCACTATGTATTCTATCCCATCCATGGGAAAGTATCTCCATGGATTTTGTAAGGGGTTTACCAATGTTGAAAGGGGGTAAGGACTATTTGTATGTTGTAGTGGATAGGTTCAACAAGATGTGTATATTGATGCCATTTTAAAAGAAGATCAATGTTCAGAAGACTACTAATCTCTTCTTTTAGTATGTTTGGGTTCACTTTGGGTTATCCACATCCATTATCTCGAATTGAGATACTCGATTCCTTGGGGATTTTTGGACAAGCTTGTGGAGAATGATGGACACCAAGTTGGAGAGGAGCATTTCTTTGCATCCATAGACCGGTGGATAGACATAGGTTGTAAACCGAACAATGGTACTTTTTCTTCGAGGCTACAGCAATAAGCATCGCAAGTTATGGGATGAATAGATACCCTATGTACAACATTCTTACAACCGAGCCCTACATTCCTCCACTTAGTGTTCACCTTTTGAGACATGTTTTGGGTACCTACTTAAAGTTCCTTTGGACTTGATGTATGGGAGAGATGTTGATTCAAATGAACAAATAAATGAAGACAGAGCCCGCAAGTTCATCTAGAGGATCCAACAGGTACACCAAGCAGTCAGGGAATAGTTGGAGAAAATTCAAGCACAGTATAAAGATCAGCATGAAAAACACAAGGTTGATCATTAGTTCCAGGTTGGGGACCAGGTATGGCTTCACATCAGCAAGGATAGATTGAATGGTAAAGGCAAGAAACTCAAGCCCATTTGTTATGGACCCTTCACTATTTTGGAGAAAAGTGGTGCTAATGCTTTTCGTCTAGATCTTCTACCTTATATGCAGATTTAATCAATTGCAAATTAGAGAAATTGAAAAATTTTTAGCCTCCCATGATCATGGATCGGGATGAGGAAGTTTCAATACCTTCAGTTGATGAGTTTTCTCTTGAGTACTTGGATGAGTTAAAGGAAGATATCATCCTGGATAGAAGGGAGAGGACTTCACGCAGGGGTGATGTTATCTTCGAGTAGGCTTAAAGGGCACACATCCAAGCAAGGCAAAGTGCATTGAGAAGGACAAGGTGAGGGAACTCTTCCCTCACTTATTTGTTGATTGATGAAATCTTTTGGTTGTCCAAAAAGCTCTCAGTGGGAAGGCGTGATCCAAAAAGGATCCAGAGAAGACTAAGGACAGATCAAAACTCGCAGAAGTAACTCAGGAAGCTCAGAATGGCCTCATCAAACAGAGAAAGGGAAAAAATTCAAAGTTCTCAAAACTCATTGAAAATGACATCATCGTGAGGAGTGTGTCACAAGATTTCCAACAGTGCAAATGACTCGCCAAATGAAGTTACGTATCGAATGATATCCGCGGTCAAAGTTTGGTCAACCTAGCCCCGTCTACAGGGGGATGAGTCAGCATCCGTACAACATACGTGGAACATGCTGGAGGAGACATGTGTCATGTGGACATCAGCATGGTGACATGGCAGCCTCCGAGGCTACCACGTGCCACTCATATTTGGCCTTTTTGGGTCATTCTGTGGACCAGTAAAAATGTGCCATATGGCAGTCTGTATAGCCACGTGGCAGTCCGTACGGTGACATGGAAAGATGACATGGCAGTATGAGTTGGCAGATCGTATGCTGATGTGGCAAGGTGATTGTACAATGGTTGATGTGGTCCAATGGTTGGCTGCCATGTGGCCCAGTCATGGGTTGCCACATGGCAGTGGGAAAATGCACAATGACAACCCGAGAATGAATTTCCAAAAAAAATATATTAAAAAGGTTGGTAGGCCCACCAAATCTATCATAACCTCGCAAAACCTGGCGACCAACCGTTAGAATTAACCACTTCTAAAGTTAGTGGAAACAAACCACATTCAAATATATACATTGTTACAATGGATACCCAAAAGGGAAGGCTCGCGGGTTCGACCATGGGACCTCCCCCTTATTCAACGCCTTAATACATGCTCCACTAACCATAAGGCCAACGACCTTCCATTGTTTACATCACCGACCTTTTAATTTAAAAATTGAATCTGCCCAGTGTTGGGGGAGGTGCATGAAGGTACGAACCAGCATGAATTTCGAGATAGTCTCAGCATTTTTTGCAGGTTGCAGGGCATGGAAATCGAGACAAAGTTTCTCTTCGGCCTCAGAGTGCCAAAGTTGGATCGAAGTGTGGAGACAGTCATCTTTAGGTAATTCAATGCCGCGAATCCAGTGGTGGTGTATGTTTTCTGATCTAAGAAAAACTTTTGCAGCTTGATTTCAGAATGAGGTATACTTATGTATTTTTCCAAATTCTTTTGCTAAGTTAATAAAAAGGCCTACCCATTTGATAGCAGGACCCGAAGATGTAGTCCACCAGGGACGAACTTCGTTATCAAGTTTTTGCGTTCAGATTTGATGCTTATGTCTCTTCATTATTTAGCTTTTCCTTCTTTAATGGTGTACTTTAATTTATGCTCATTTAATACAATTCTTTATAAGTCACTTCGATGAAAAGATCCTGGATCACCATGCCCCCTGGTGAGGAGTGTGGCGAGATAGGTAACACATTTTTAAAATTAATTAAATTTTTAAATTTTTACATATTATCCTTTTTATGTTAATGCCAGAATACTAACTTAAAGATCTGTTATATATGGACTTGGGACCATTTCAACCAGCTAACTTCATAAGGACTAGGCGTCGTCCTTGACCATAGGGTGGACCAGCAGGAGTAGGAGGACCAGTAGCTACAGGAGGACCCCCAGTCAAAGAGGTTGAGAGAGTGATGTGGCGAGTAGAGAGAAACTTAACGGCTCTCATTTGTAGATTACCCATGGTCGAGATCGAGGATCTTCCCCCGGCTATGCAACCACATGTAGTGGGGGTGCCTAGGACTTGGGTCCAGTTATTCCGGTGTCTTGTGAATGTTGTGGTTCACTATAGCAGGGCCAATATTCCTAGACCTTAGATAGTATTGGACCATACATATATCGAGGACACTTTTTGTACTATGTATTGAGAGCTTAAGCCTAGCGATGTATATTGGCTATATTTGAGGCTTTATGGACCACTTTGTACTCATGACATTATTTTTTGGATATATTATATATACATCTTTTATGTCTTATGGATGAACATTTTTTACAAATGTATTTACATGTGTCTGTGTTTGTTTTACTTTTACAAGTGGGAAACATGCTAATATAATACTTAATTAGCCAAAGTATTAGTTAGTTTATTAGATATCCTAGGAACATGAATATAAGTAATATAATCAAAATAGCATTCTAAGATATGCACCCTAAGGAATCATTGGTGAAGGGTGGGATTGTAAACGTGGTATACCCCATTTAACTAGGACACAACTAGTTAAGCATCTAAATAAACCTAGAGGTGAGAAATACCATGTGACAAGGCATCATGTAGTAATTATATCACTACATTGTACTCGACAACAATATTGGTTGCTTCACCTAGAAAAATACCTCCAGAAGATAGCAACTGACCACAAGGTGTAAAAATCACCCAAGTTGCAAAAATCAAGCCTCTGAGTGTGTCGGATAGCACCATCCGCGAACCCAACATAGACTTTAGATTCACTTGGCATCTACCACAGTGAAAAAGAGAACATAAATGACTACATGTCCATAAGAAAAAAAAGACAAGAATGTATAAAAAATTGTACATGTATACAAGAAGTCATGCTCAAGAGACCAAACTAAGTGTAATACTTCTTAAGGTAGATCCCATTTCTAGGATCCGCTAAGGTGTTACCCTCGAAATCAACTAGACGATAAGCACCATTCTCTCATACTTTTTTCACAATGAAAGGTCTGAACCACATGGGTTTTAACTTGCCTTCCCCCAAGGGATCTTTGTCTTGGTCATATACTAGGAAAATATCACCTTCGGAGAAAATCTGAGGGCGGGCAAACTGATCATACTGACACTTGACACATTGTTTGTGAGCCTCATTAGCCAATGTTGCATCTCAATGTTGCTCATCGAGCTACTCGAGATATAAAAGGCGTTCCTCAAGCAGTGTAGTGTTGGGAAGTAGTTCCACTGCCAACTTCATAGAAGGGATTTGAAATTCGATGGAAAAGACCGCCTCCATCCCGTAGACGAGTTGAAAAGGTGAAAAATTGATGGTAGTCTTAACTAAAGTTTGATAAGCCCAAAGTGTTGAATATAACATCAAATGCCAATTTGACTTGGTTGAATTAATTGTTCGCTACAGAATAGTCTCGAGAGACTTATTAACGACCTCTACCTAAATATTCGCTTGTGGGTAGTAAGGTGATGAATGTTATTATTTAAACCCTAGTTTTGATGTTAATTCAAACATATTTTTGTTTTGGAAGTGACTACCATGGTCAATGAAAATATCCTTCAGAATATCAAACCTGGCTATGATCTGGTTAAATGAACAGGGAAGTCGTTTCCCCGTCATTGTTAAATGTCAGCATAGCTTCGACCCACTTAATAAAGTAGTCTACTTCTACGATGATATAACGATGCCCCCTGGAAGAAACCGAGTGACATGTAGTGAAATCAATCCCCCACTTGGTGAAGGGACCAAAAACAATAACTGGAAACATAGGAGTTGGGTGTGCCTGCATCTTCCGAGATAAGATCTGGAATGGGTGACACTTCTTGACCACCTCAACACAATATTTGATTAAGGAGGGTCAAAATTACTGTTTTCAAATTTCTGTGGTGAGTAGTTTCGAGGTTAATTGCCGGATAATCCACAATTGGTGTCATTATTGTCATCAACGTTTCGAATCTGAATCAGGATTCATCATCAGGACTAATCATCAGTTACAAAGCTTGCTGATCTTCATCAATTAATAGTAGATGCAGGACAGTTTCGAGATTTGTAATTAGGTCGGCTAGTTGTAACGTCCTATTTCTAAAACTGAGGAAAATTTAATTCAATTTTAGGGTTAGTAAATTAGGTTATTGATAATACTTCATAATTCTAGGTTTTTGATAATATTATAAATAAGACTACTAGGGTTTTAAAAGGATAAAGTAGTGTGAAAAGTAGGGTCAAAATTATCCAGTGTGAAGAATCCTTTCAGTTGTTGCCAACCCAGACAAATGACCACCACATTCTCTTGTGTGATAGTCATTCAAAACAAGCTTTGCTTCTTCGTGAGTAAGACATTGTCAGAGAATGAAATCTGCCCCTTGACGATACAAAGTGGCATCGAGGATGAGATAGTTTCACGCTTGGTGGTAGATTCGTCGATGCTCGTCGTGAGAAGTAGAAGAAGGGCACTTCAAAGTATGAATATACACAAGTATATCTCCATAACAAGGGTCCAATGACGCAATCAGAAAAAGATCTTTGATAATCGATGACTCTTTGGGTGAAATATCACCACTTTCAAATGGAAGTTTCAAGATTAGTTCTGCAAAGACCAAGGAATTTTTATATTTCTCTGAAACAAAATCCAAGTCAAACTCTTGTAGGATGACTATCCATCAACTAATTTTTAGGCCGATGACCCATTGTGTTAACACATATTGAAAAGGATTGATGACGGCTATGACAGTGGTCTTGCAAATTAATATATAGTGACGGAACCATTGGACATCATGAACAACTTCCAAAGCAAGTTTCTCAACATGGAAGTAGTTGAGTTCCCGTCCAACTAGGTCTCGGTTGAGATAGTCGATAACATGCTCTTCGAGCGCGTCATCCTCGTGAACCAAGACCATGCCAATTGTAGACTCTGCAACATCCAAATACAAAAATAAATCCTTGCCATAATCAGGAGGATTAAGCAGAGGGGCAGACGTTAGGGCATGTTTCAATGCATCAAAAGAGCACTCAGCTGCCTCATCCCAATAGAACGGGACCCCTTTTTTCAAGACATGCATGAACCCTTTTGTTAAGAACCAAATATCAATATAACATAGAAAAACCTCAGAATAAGTACTCAATGCCTTGAAAAAGAGATAATTTCAGATAATAAGCCTCTTCGAGGGGGAAACCTCCTTATACACCACATAAATCTCCAAATACAAGATTATTCCAAATGAAAGTGTCTCCTTGGTATATATAGGACACTAGGAGGTACAATTACAACTAATGGACCCAAGCCGACATAAATAAAATAACATTACTAATGTAATATGCCCCAATTAAGGGGTAATGTGCCACTATTTAGGTCTTAACATGTCCCTCCCCTTGAGACAAGTGTTGTCCCACACTTGCGTAACTATGGATGCTTCTGTATAAAAGACTCATCTTCCCAAGTGGAATCTTCAGCTGGTAGTTTCCTCCATTTAATGAGATACTCTGAAATGGATCTATTCCTCAACCAAAGAATTCTTTTGTCAATAATGGCTTTAGGCTCCAATATGATTTTTCCTTCCTCATCAAGTTCTGTCAATATAGTTTGAATTGGGATCTTGTCACATATAACCTTATTTAAGCATGAGACATGGAAAATTGGGTGTACTCATGAAGATGCAAGCAATTTCAATTTGTATGCCATAGTACCAATATTTTGAAACACCTTATAAGGGCCATAGTACTTTGGTGATAATTTATTATCCTTATTGGCTTGATTGAGGGACATCTGTTTGTATGGTTGTAGTCTTAAAAATATCTAATCCCCTACTTCAAAACTTATTTCACTAAGATATTGATCTGCTTGTTGTTTCATGCGATTTTGTGCCATGGTCAGGTTGTCCTTTAAGATTTGGAGAACTTGTTGTTGATGCTTGATGTGATCTTCCACTACTTGAACCTTAGATTTTTCTTTTAGAGAAGAAGTGATGGAAGGAGGGTGGTATCCATAGAGTTCCATAAATGGTGTCATTTTTTTTGTAGTATGAAAGGAAGTGTTATACCACCATTCTTCCAAGGCTAACCATTTGAACCATTGTGTTTTTTTATCAGAGACAAAGCAACGAAGGTATCCTTCTAGACATTTGTTCACTATCTCGATTTGTCCATTAGATTGAGGATGATAGGATGAGCTATGAGCCAATTGTGTAACCAAACAAGAAAATAATTATGTCCAAAAATGTCCAGTGAATATGGGATCTCTGTCACTTACAATAATCTTTGAGATTCCATGTAGCTTTTGAACGGTCTCCATGAATGTGGTGGAAACTATACTGGCTTTGAAGGGATGAGAGAATGCACAAAAGTTTTCATACTTGGTCAGTCTATCAACAATCACCATGATGGCACTCTTTCCTTTAGACTTCGGTAAACCTGTGATGAAATCCATAGAAACCTCCTCCCAGCACTGACTTGGGATGGCTAATGGTTGTAAAAGCCCTGGGGTCTTAATTGTCTCCACCTTATTTTGTTGGCAAACCAAAAATTCTTCCACAAACCTTTGAACATTAGTTTTAAGTCCGTCCCAAAAAAATCATTCTTGACCCTATGGTAGGTTTTCAAAAATCCTGAGTGCCCTCCTACCAGAGAGGTGTGCAATTCCAATAGTACCTCTTGTTTGAGTTGGGAGTTATTACATAAATATAAGCGATCTTTGTACCATAGTGAATTATTTTTCCATGTAAATGTATCTGATGCACTGGAATCTTGTTGCAACCTTTGAATGAGAGTCCACACATTTTTGTTAATCTTCCATTCATCCCTTGCTTCTATTATCCAATCGGGTTGGATGATCGAGATAGCACAGAGAAATGCCTCAACATCTTCATCCTTTCTTGAGAGTGCATCTACCACAACATTTTTCTTCCCTTTTTTATAGACGATTTCAAAATCATAACCGACTATCTTGGTCACCCATTTTTTTTGTTCTTCTGAAGATAGTCTTTGTTCCAAGAAGTATTTAAGACTATCATGATCTGTTTGACCTTGAAGTGCCTACCTATTAGGTAAGGGCACCATTTCTTTAATGCATGTACTATTGCGATCATTTCCTTCTCATAAATGGGTTTTTGTAAGTCCTTTCCCTTAAGTAGCTGACTTTCAAAATCCAGGGGCCTTCCTTCTTGCATTAAGACAACACCAATTCCATTTCCTGAGGCATCACATTCCACAATAAAGGTTTTTGTGAAGTCTAGAGTGGTCAAGACAGGAGCTTTTCACATCACCTATTTAAGTTGTTCAAAAGATTTAGTTTCCTCTGGAGTCCATGAAAATGCATCCTTCTTAGTTAGTGTCATTAAAGGTGCTTCTATTCTTCCATAGTGTCGAACAAACTTGCGGTAGTAACCTGTCAAACCCAAAAATCCTCTAAGATTCTTCAATGTTTTGGGAATCGGCCAGTCCATCATGGCCTTAATATTGTTAGGGTATACCTTGACACCTTCATGAGATACAATATGACCCAAATGCTCTACCTGCTTCACCCCAAAGAAACATTTGGACGGTTTGGCATATAGTTGTTTCTCCTTTAGTAGTTGTAGCACCTTGTCAACATGTCGCACATGATCCTCCCAATACTTGCTATAGATTAGTATATCATCAAAAAATACTAACACAAATTTTTGAAGGAAGGGCTTGAAAATGGA
>ML811815.1:146742-162239 GCA_009831015.1 Picea engelmannii
TGTTGTGAGTATCAATAGTATTAACAACTGAACTCTCTTATTTTTGACAGTTTTTAATACTATGATAATCATCTCTTTTGTCCCTCATGTCTTCAACAATCCAATGTCTTTCTGATCAAATCTCCTCCCACTTAAATAATATAAAGGGCTTCATGACCCAAATTATTATTGTTTAAGGGAAGAGGGAAGGAAACATGAACACAATCACCCCAATGAAGACTATTTGAAAGTCTGATCCACAACCTATCTATCTATATCAAATATTTCTCTTAAGAAGGATTTCCCACATACCAAATTTTAGTGGGAGAATTGTTCCACTAAGTCGGGTTATATGTATCTTCATAATGGCCTCAACTACAACACCAATCTTGTATGGGTCATCCATTTTTTTATTTTGAATGGTGGATATATTATATATGTAATTATCCATAAGAGAGTATAGTATTAACTGATCAATATCGAAATCAATGGTTTATAGATTAGTATACATGCCTTACTCCTTAAATCCTATTTATAGGCATGTTGTATTTGCCGATGAAAAAGTGCATTTTCCCTATAAAAAAACCAAAAAGGGCCTTAGAGAATATGACATAATTCGTGGAGAATATGACATAATTATCAGAAAATATGACATGCCTCTTTTTTTGAAAGTTGAATACCTATTTCTACATTGAGAAGTTGTTGATTAATATATTGATAAGTTAATACTATACTCTCTTAAAGCTTAAGGACCTTACATCATATACCTCCTTACATGCATAACTAGAGAATTTAAAATCCTTAGTGTAATTACGTTTATAATAAAGCATAATTGCATATATCTTATCAACCCAAATAGACTATCCAGTAGTTTAACCCGTTACCTTCTTTGCGCTATAAAAATAGAATAGAGAGATCATAAGAGAACATACATATTAGTTACTAAATTTGATAGCGAGGCTTAAACTTTGAATATGATCGTTGGTTTTGTACCCACCCCTTTCTTCCTTGCCTATGAGAGAATGACATTAGGAAGGAGTGTGTGAACCCAACAGTAGGAGCTTCGCTCCTCCCTCCTTCGTGAGTGAACGAACCAACCCCTAAACAGATAGATGGTAGCAGAACGTGACAAGCTTGAGCCATTCTTTCTTGCTTTCTTTCCCCTTTAGGTCAAGAAGGTCTCTAACCCCTCCTAAAGTATAGATTGTGCATAACCTAGTTACATCCTAAATATGTTGGAGCTTTCCCCATGTAAGATATAAAAGGTTTCAATATTGCAAGTTCTTTAATAAGGTGTAGGTGCTTTCCATCTATTAATACAAGCTACTTTCATGAAGGAATAAAGAGGTGTGTCCTTTAGTTCCTTCCTAAAGCCTTTCCCTTATTGTTTCAAACAAGCAAGAAATAAGGTCTTTCAATTTCTAAATGAAGGTGTAATATCCTCTTGCTATAAAGGTAGGTGAGTTCTAACTTCCCTCCCATGTAGGAGGGTCTACTACAGGCTCATCAATGTGGGGGTACTATAAGATAGGTGAGTTGTTCCTATATAATAGTTCTAACCTAACAATAAGGAGGATTTGACCAAATAATTTTGGGTACTATGAGCTAGGTGAATTCTCTCCTTTATAATAGGTCTAAGCTCAAATATGGAGGATCCTAAGATTAGGGTATGTCAAAGGTCGTGCTTGTGGTTTGTTTCCCTTCCTCTGACTATGAATCTTGCTAATAAGGCCAACTAGGTGTTATATATGTGTGTGTGTGTGTGTGTGTGCCCTAACATGATCCTAATATTTCTAATAAGTCTATGTTTTTCAAGCCTAATATGCATATGACAAATATGTGATCCTTGTGAACTTTACTTATTAATTGAGTGTGATCCTAATATTTCTAATAAGTCTAGGTTTTGCAAGCCTAATAAGGATCTGACTAATAAGTGATCCAAGGGGTATCACTTTCTATCAGCCCTCTCAATCTAGCTAATCTAGTTAGGTTTGTAATGCTCCCTCCCTAATCTAGGTAATAATTGGAGGTGTGTAATCAATCCTCCCTAATCTTGCTAAAATGGGATAGGTGTTGTTGTAAAGGTAACCTTCCTTGCTAATAAGTCTAGGGATGTTGAACCTTTCCCTATTCTTATCAAAGGTGTGTAACTATCCTCCCTGTGACCAATAAGATATATAAAAGGCATGTACCTATCTTATCCTCCCTCCAGGCCTTACAAATAGCATTTGCCTAAGCCTACTATAGTATATTTGGGGGTGCAAGATGAAAAGTAATACCTAATCTGTATAGATAACTCGGAAATCTTGATCTAGATAATATTGCAAATATGGGCTTGTAATATATAAATAAGGCAGGGTGGAAGCCTTGGGTAATATCCTACCTAATCTAGCTAATAAGGCGGTGTGTTATTGTAATATTCCTAAGAAGTTGGTGTGTAATCCTAATGCTTTCTAAGAAGTCTAAAGGATATTCTTATTGTTTTTCTTCTTGCTTTGGATATTAATTATTTTTGCAAGAAAGTCACTTTCTAGTGATCTTGATCTTGGTGTGTCCCCTCATGATGTGGATCTTGTTGATAGGTTTGTGTTGAATCTGTTTTGTTTTTTTCTTTCGCTTGCTCTTGTGTTTATCTCACCTCTTGGAGTTGATCAAACTCATTTGATGTCTCTCTCTCTATCTCTTTTCCACTGGCTGGTTGTTGTTAACCCAATCATATCTAGAAGAGTGATTGTAGTGATCTGGGTTGTTGTATCGGGCGATGGTTAAGGAACCAAGAGGAGCATAGTTGGTTAAGCCTAGTCTTATACCAAATACTTAATAATAGTTCAAGCATCAATTAATTAATTAATCAAAGGTCTTGGGAAATACGGTGTAGGTTTGGGTCAACAACGTCGGGTCAAGGTCCGGGTCAAGATTGAATATCAAGTAACCCAAATGGTTCCCTATCAATAACCCAAATGGTTCCCTATCAATAATCCGGGGGATCACAAGACCTTGCATATACACTTGCCTTGAGAAGGTCAAGGTACTGAGAGTAACTAGTTCCAGATCAAGAAGAAGTAGGTTGAGCCCTTCCAAAATATCATCAAGCATAGTAGCAATGGGAGGGTGCACCAGTATAGGGGTTCCCCTGTTGGGTCAAGATTGAATATAATAAGGTGAGGTCTTTCCAAAGTATTAACTAATCCCGAAAATACTTCATAATCATTCCAAAAAGTAGTAATTAATCAAATGCACCACCATCATGAAAGAGGGGTCTTGTCGGGGAGGGTTGAGCGGGTCCTACTCCCAGATGAATTGACTTGTTGATGGGAGAGATGCATTTGATTAATGTGTAGTTGTCGCAATGATAGTAGGTTGATGGGTTCTGCCTCATCAATCCAGTCTGACCCGGTGAAGGTGCAAGTAGGAGGGTTGATCAATGATGTAGGTTGGGAAGGATGACCTTCTATATACATATAAACCATTTTTTCCTTCTCCTTGACCTAACACTTCCAGAACTTCCTTCCTTTGTGACAAACTGTTGGTTGGACCGAACCTTTCCTTGGGGAAAGACTATTGATATACAGACCCCAATGCCTTGATTCTATTTATAAACAAGTTAAATACCCAACATACTTAATAATCATTCAAGACTGCACCTTCCCCTCATGAATTACAGAAGAGAGGTTGTGCTTGCTCGACCTCTTATTATCTTTTATTAATATCGCTCAGGGATGGACCTTTATGTTTATAAAATGATCACCCGCCTTTAGTCCTTATAATATAATCAAGGTGTCGGGGTTTTAATGACGGGTCTTTCCCAAAGATGGGAGTAAAGGGTCAAGGTTAAGGAGCATAATCCTTCGGGTGTTAGTATAAGGGGGTCAAGTGGTTGATGGTAACCACCTCATCAAGAGGAGGTAAGATAAGGTTGGGTTCCCTATCAAGCTAATCCTATACGCGATACGAAGGAGGGGTTTTATAGATTCTCGTCCAGATCAAGGTGAGGAGAGAAAATTTTGAGTTCAGTCTTGGAGGGTCAAGGTGAGGTGCGTCACAGCCTTGATCAATATATAGGAATGTGAATCAAGTTGCTTCCTCCCCCCGTACTAGTGAAGGGGAGCTTTCCTTGCCATAGTTGGTGTGCGGTGTAGCTTTTCATGCCCTAGTTGGTGAAGGTGTAGCTTGAGTCATTCAGTGTGGGAAGTTCTCCCCACGTAGAAGGGATGGGTGAATATTCGTAGTGAGTATGGTCTAATTGATATGTGTAAGGATAGAGGCCCCCCTATACACATTAGTGAGGTATAAAAAGTCATAATATCTAGAGCGACAGTTACCCACAACAGACCAGTAACACCTAGGTTATACCTATATTATATTCATGGTTATGCTTCACCTATGATATAGGAAGACCTCACTTATTATAGTAACACCACCCAATCCTCTAAATACCTTGATTATATGGTAGGTTATACCTCACCCTAAAGACTCTTTTAACATACCCCCCCATATTTGTGTATTAGACCGCTTTATATCACAGGTGCAAGGTTGGGTCAACCGCCCAACAAAAAGGGAGAAAAGAAAGCAAGCAAGTAGTGGAAGGAAGGAACACCTGAAAAGACCTTCACAAGCAAGGGAAAGAAAATATATGTAGGAAGGAAGAGAAATACCTACACCTTGACAACTACACATGAATAAATGTGAAGGGTTTATAAGAACTTCACGCACCTTAATATATATCAAGCCCCATTATTAATACTCTACAAGCGTGCGCGCACACACACACACACACACACACACACACACACCTTGACTTTTTAATAAAAGAATTGAAAGCTACTAGCACTTGCCCACTACTCTTCTTCCTCATTATACGACCTTTTCTCTAGATCTTGATCAAAGGGCATCTTGAACGTGGCTACGAATATTTACCCCACCTCTCCCCAACTACACACTATAGATCGACAATTGTAGTACCTTTTACAACCATGCTAGGGCCGAAAAACCCAAAAAACAACCAACCCATAGCTACGCTCACTCTTCTAGATACAACGACCCTTTACCTAATGGAGACAATGGTATTTTTTACCTTCAACCTTGACTAATCGCATGTTGATAAAGTGGCCCCAAAAAAGAAGATAGAACGGGTTCGTCGACTTATTACTAAGAAAGGTTATCATTACACCTTTGATCTCATGGTCACTCATCTCTTATTAGAAACATTGCATCGTTGTGGCTAGATTAGTCAGCATTACACCCCTCACATATTACCCAACACCACTACACATATTAACGAGAAGGAGGGGAGCGAGTAGGGTAGATAGATTATACAGGTAGATAGATTAGGCTTTCACCCCCATATTTGTAGTATTGATGTTAGGATCCTACATATTGTGTAGTACCCCTCACATGTTCCAGTAACATACCCTACATGTTCCCATAACATACCATGCATGTTCCTCGCCTCACTTTATTAGCAAGGCCATTACACCTTTGATCTCCCATATTAGGTTTATTAACAGATTGATTAGCAAAGCATTACACCATTGATCCCATATTTCCTAGATTAGGGAGGGAAGATTACCCATATTAACGAGAAGGAGGGGAGCTAGATTAGGCTTACACCCCCATATTAACAAGATCACCTAGGGTTTCTCCCTTCATTACACTTTACTTTACACTTTAGGGTTTCTCCCTTCATTACCCATATTAACGAGAAGGAGGGGAGCTAGATTAGGCTTACACCCCCATATTAACAAGATCACCTAGGGTTTCTCCCTTCATTAAACTTTACTTACGGTAACAATAAAGGATGTAACATATAACCAGATTAGATATTACCTTGGTTTACACACACTAGAAATATTATATTAGGCTCAAGATTAAGCCCTCATAAAAACAATAATCTCCCAGATATCATAATAACTCCAATATTTAGGAATCAAGAATCTTCCTATATTCCTATCAATATATCATAATAATCGCAATAATTAAGAATAAAGTCCTTTTTCACTTGGTCGGAGATAGGGCACCCCTCACATATTTGGTTGGGTAAACACTCAGTCTGTTGGGTTATGGTTATTCAATCCGATTTGAGCGATAGTTACACACGCATTCAGGCAGGTTCAGTGATGGGAAGTTTGTAGAGCGATAGTTACACACCCTAACTTCTTGATAATAACACCACAATGGTACCTCACCAAGGAGCAGGAGAAACCACCAAACAACAATGGAAAGTAGACATAAGGATGCCACACCTCACACCTTATAAATAGGGGAAACAAAACACCATGATTGTGGTAGGGTAGATAGATTAGGAGAGGACATAGATTAGGCACCCGATCACTTACTTATTAGTAAGATCCTGAAACTAAAAAAAAACTATCAAGATTGATTAGCAAGATTAGGCCTAAATACAACCTAACATACCATTCAACACTCCATATAAACCAGACCTATTATATAGAAACAAATCACTAAAAATGCAAACGTCTAGTTCTTGTAACATACTTGAAAGGATCCTCCATCACTACACATTAGCTAGATTAGGATTGCACCCACCCCTACACACACTAATTAGCAAGAAAGCGACACCCCTGCACATATTAGTTAGCTAGATTAGATAGATTTTGATTGCACCCCCCCTACCGGGTGAGACATATTAGGTATTACCCATGCCCTAATACAAGAGATAGGCATCAAGAGGAATCAATCCTAGCTATTATTCCAGTTGAAAAAACAAAATCAACATCCCTGAGCAATATGTTAAGTTAATGGGGAGATTCATATGCAGATAGAATTCCACCATTTCAAGAGAGCTAGAATCAGACCCAGGCATGGGGTATATAGTCAATTTAGTGGACCCATAATTCATTAATTCATTCGATCTAGTGTCAATAGGTATTTAAGTACTAATAATATGTTTATGAACTTGATCGAGTTAGTCCACTAACATAAGAAAAGGTGGCAGCATTACCTCTAATTGCATAGCCATCAATAGCATATGAATCAATATAGGCAACAACCATTGTGTTTGTCAATCTCGTAGTAGATGAAGTATTTGGTTTGTGCCCCTCATTGAGTTACAAATCCATTTCTAGATACCTGGCCAACATAAGAACTAATATTTGTTTCAGTGCTACTCGAAAAGTAGTCGTATGTGTGGCCGAATAGGGATGATGCAAAGGTAAAAGGATCTAAGCCTGCATCCCTTCCATTTTGACCACCTTGACCAACATACAACTATATTGCAGTTGCTTGGAGAAGGGTTGATGTTTACCCTTAACCACCAATCCTCGGATTGGGGTGAGTCAGTCTATATTCAGGAAAGTGCGGTGGGACTCAGGTTATATAGGAAGGGGATATCATGTTATAAAAAGAGGAAGATGTAGGGTAAGTTCTTATTAATAGTGGCGGAAGATCTAGTAGAAAAGGCAGTAGTAGCAAAAGCAGAGAGATAAACAAAAACATTTGCATAGGAAGTTTACCTCTACCTAGTCACAAAGAAGCACCACTATCCACGACAGTTATGGGTGGTTTAAGTAGCATAGTTTCTCTTATTTACTCATATCCATATGCATTATATTCAATTTCCCTTTCCTCCCTAGTTGTTTCCCTAATTTACCAAGCAAAAACAAAGCCAGGTGAACCTACATCTCAGCACGCATCAGAGGCATAAAGTAAATCAGGCAAGGATTTCATTCATTAGGTGCAGTTCAATTGAAGATCCAATTATTGACCGCCAGAGCTCGAGTTTCAGTAGTATACACAAGGAAGGTCGTAACAAGCACAATGGAAGCGAGAAGTCAATATAAAAACATCCTATTATTTCTCTCTATTAATTGGTTGGGTGTTTGATTTGTTGTGACCCGCCCCTGTGCTACGCTTGGTTCCCAATGGGGTGTGCTGCTTCGACTTAAACTATCTCTACCACCCCTGGCTTCGTAACTCAATTTTGGTCTGTTACATGGGACTCTTGAACCGGGGTGAAAAGGAAACATGGGCATAAGCAAGCCATATTAGTATTGCAACGACAATTAGTAGCTTGCAGCCACGATATAGTTGTAGTAGATCCAATCCTTGAAAGTTTGTGAATTTTCCCATGCCTATGACCATCACATCGTTTAGTGTCAATGCTAGCTTCCCTGCTAGCTTCTACAGAAGCTTCCTTTCCAATACCAGTGCTTTCTTTCACACTACCATCTCACTTATTATTCCAACCCTTTTTATTTATTCCAAATAGGGGGACACTTAAAAGAAAGGAGGAACACTTGGTTACGTCTCTGCTGGTTTGTGGTGCGCTCCCATTATTTATGATGTGCTTTAATTTGCTGCTAGGGTATAAGTTGGGGTTCTTAGTTTAATATCCCCAGGCATAGCCCCAGTTGTAATTATGAATTGTAAACATGTTTGATAGGCTGGTGAGCCGAGTTATAATAAGCTAGGAGGCTTATGTGATGATTAGGCCAAAGATCCTAGATGCAAAGGCCAGTGAGCCTATTATTGCATATGTGTAAATACTCATACATTTAATATAAATACATCATTGTGTGTAGACCGGCCACGATAAAAGAGAATGGGGGACTAAAATCCACTAGGTAGGGAAAGGGAAAGGGCTAAGAGGCTAGGAAAAGGGGCTAAGCTAGAGGGATTACCTCTAAGGGAATAATATTATATTATTAATTCCTTAAAATACTAAGGTTTGGGAAATAAACCCAATTACCCTAAGTTCCTTTGGGGAGAGGAAAAAGCTCCAAGTGGAGAGGAACATGCTTCATGAGTGTCATGTGTCAGCTTAGGCACATGCAATTATAAGTGGTAATTCTTATTGTTATGGGATCTTCTGACCATTGTTCCCAGGCACGCACACACTCACGCATTGAGCCATGACCTCCATTATCGACCTCTGAACAGTAAGGCACCTTTGAAACCTGTAGTCATTGAGATATCATGTGTAGTTCCTGTGAAGTCGGGCACATCTGTATTTTCCTGAGCCCATGTTGTACCTTAGCGGTTGGCTATTGCTGCCAATGCAGTTCCTGGGCTAAGCATGGCTTGTTTCCATATTCTATGTCCTTACCTATTTTTCAGTTGTTACCATCACCTGTGCGTTAGCCGAATGTTGTTGTTGCATTTGCTTAGGAGCTAGTTTGAAGAAGCAGGTTGTCAGGCTTGTGCGCTACTCTCTCAAGGTGAGAGAGAATTTGTTGTGATTGAAGAAGTAGGTTGTCAAACCTATGAGAAACTCTCTCCAAGTGAGAGAGTTTGCTTGGGGAAGTGAGTTCTCCTGGAGGGATTCCAGTAGCAACTACAAATCTCTTAGAATTCCTGATCTGGCATGTTGTTGAAGCCAAAGGAAAGGGAGGTGTAGCAATCGATGAACTGTTGGACAGTGAAGGTGTACACTCCTGGGGTGGGACAAGCATGTGGGGAATGAGAGTCTGTGAGCTATGGGCGTAAGTGACTCCTTGGAGGAAATCCTTCCTGTTGTACTGTGAAGTTCCCGTAGCCTCAGCCGAGCCTAGGAATCCCTTTACCTCGGTGGATTTTTTTACCATCTCGGGGGTGGCCCACTACTGAGAGTGATGAGCAGCGTGGTCTATGGCTAGGAGGTTCGTGGAATGACTACACAATTGGTGGTCTTCTATTAAAAGATAAATACCACTTTTATGTTCATTTACATGCTGTGTATTTGTACATGTGTTATAATTGATGAGTAATGTCTGTATATGTTGTATGTGTAGGCTTACTGTTATTTCCACATTAATCTATGTATTAGCAGAATATGTTGTTTGTTTATGTTGATATATATGCACATGATAATTCTCATTTCTATGAGGTAGCATGTCCTGGCCTAAGTGGCTTGGATGTGTATGATGTTTCCGCAAGAATCTCTGTGTGGCATAGCCCAACAGGTTATGGCTGGGTATGCTACAAATTGGTATCTAATTAGTATCAGAGAAAAAAATCAAAGATACAATCGTTGGTTGCGTTTCCTGGCAGGGGTATGATGGTCGAGGACATGGAAAAATGGTATCAAAGCCATGGTTTCAACATTGAGCCTGGATGGGCCATGTAAGCGGAAGTTGAAGCAAAATTTCTGGAAAGGAATTGTTGTTGAAATGGACAAAATTCAAGTTCAGAGCCAAGGTTTCAACACTGAACCTGGATGGGCCATGTATGAGTAAATGGAAGTTACAGAGTGCCAGAAGGGTGTTGAAAGAATGCTTGGACTGTGTTCAGAAACACAGGAGGTGTATCAAGTTTAAGAAATAGCCACAAGGAAAGAAATCACAACATTCATGGTGTTGGGTCATTAGATCTGGGCGAGAGCAAGATAATCCGTCAGATCAAGAGAAGACTAAGTCATGACCGTCAAATCTCATTGAAGGGAGATCGACAATGGGGAACCATTGTGGAAATCGCAAGAGAAATTAAAGCGTGAGCAAGTTGAGTTCTGCAATCACTCCAAGCCGTTGATCTTCATGATCCATTAAAACACGACCGTCGATCTTGAAAAGTGAGATAAGCACCCAAAGGTTAAGTTGAGGTCACAGCTCTCGGTCACATGTAGAGAAGACAGAGCAAACTTCGTGCATTTCTTATTCGTCAATCCAAATAGGATACGTGTGTCAGAAGATCGGCTTGTTCGAGAGTTCGACGTTCAGGATAAATGGACTGTGCTAATGCACAAACTCCCGAAGTCCCGAAGTCTAAAGTTAATCCAGACCGTTCGTCACAAGAGATGTGTGTCAGAAGATCATCTTGTTCGAGAATTCGACATTTGGGAGAAATGGGGTATGCTAAGGTGAAATCTCCCGAAGCCCGAAGTCCCGAAGTCACGTGGCCTATTGACGTCACTAGGGATGACATTGACACATGGGATGTGTTCCACGTGTCAGTGAGTTAAGAACCTTTGTAAGATAGAAATGTAGTTAGAACATGACATATGTCACCCGCCTGATTGGGCCACGTGTCAGCTTCGTGTGTCCTACCATGTGGCACTCTTGGTGGTGGCACAAGGTAGTTAAGCTTGGCGAAGAAGTTATCCAGATCGGGCCCACATAAATTTGATCACGATCTATCAAGATTGATGGTTGGGTGGCATTGCGGAGAAAGAAGTTGTGTGGCAGATAATTCTTCAAGGTGGTCCTGCAATCCAAACCACGGTTTCCCAAAAGGGGTAGGTGTCAGCGTGGGGACAATTGCAGAACGATTGACGGGTTACTCCAAAACCGCCAACCCATGTTCCCACAATTTGAAAAGTATAAAGTTTGATGTGATGTTTTCAGCATTTATTAGTTCAAGCATGGAAACCATGGGCCCCAGTGGATGCATGGCACCAAATCATAAAGCCCATAGACTTGACACTCCGGAAGAAATGGTGCATGAAGGAATGGAAGGAATAAGTTTTTGAAGTTCCGTAGCGTCGAGGTGATGTGACGTAATGACGTCATCGGGGATGACATGGAAGTGTTTGTAGATTAGTGGTTCTGGAGTTTTGGGATGTGCAGGTGTGAAATCCTCTAAAGTCCCGAAGCTCCGAATATCCGAAGTCCTAGAGCTCTGAAGCTAGGAGTTATATAGTGGGTATCAGTCGTTGGATGTTGGGAAGTCGTAGACTGTTGATCCACCCTACTTCACAAGTTCTTCGATTCGGCACTCCGAGAGATTTGTTTGAAAGTTCTTTGGAAACCTTCGAAGCCCAAGTCCCCGAAGCTCCAATCCACCTTAGATTCGAGAAAGGAATGTGGACCGTATATCCACCGTTCTTCGCACATTGTCAATTCATTGTTCTGTGATGTTTAGGATGCGCAGAAAAAGGGAAACCTTTGAAGTTCTTGAGCCCCGAAGTCCCGAAGCTCCGGATAATCGCCTATCAGCCTAGCACTTGGTCACAGCCCATGGTCACATGAGATTGGGGGCCAAAGAAAAGGGCTAGTGCCCAGAAATTGATTTCAAAACAAGGGGGGCTTAGAGAAGGATTCTGTGGGGTCTCGAATTGTATGAACATGTACCTAAAGATGTAAAGAAGGCCTGTGTACCTTACGAGAGGATCCAACATGAGTTCAAGAACAAAACTCAGCTCCAAAAGAAGATCACCTGTGAAAAGATCATCTCACAAGAAAGACAATTTTCGGATAGCCATTAAGGTTAAGGTAGCTCACACAACTATGGTGAAAAAAGATATAGGAGCCATCGATCTAAGGAAAGAATAGATCGTGACCATTGAAGCATGGATTCAACAGAAAGCCACAATAGTCATCAGATCTAGGAGTTGCAGAAGGAGACTATCAGATCAACATCTGATTAAGTCCTAATCGTCGGATCATCACAAGTAAGATCTACGGTGGAGAGAATTTGTGGAGATTGGGGGAATATCTGTGCGGTTTTAACCTCTGCAATCCTCCTAGACCGTCGATCTGTAGATTTGGCAAGATCGATGGTTGGCATCGATTCCACTACAGGCGAGCAGTTTCTATTGCGGAACTTGGGAAAGGAGATAAATGTCGCGCTAGTTGGGACTCTGCAATTGTCCCTGATCATATATGTCTAGGTCGGTTCAAGCACGACTATCGATCCTCAATAGGAGGTTAGGGCCTGAAGAATTGAGTGAGGTCATAGCCTCGATCACCTGGGTTGTAGTTATAGGTCCTTTGGGCATACAAGAAGAAATAGGTTCAACACCTTTGTATTAAAACTCTGGTTATGTAGATATTCGATCCTGTTAGTGATCGAATTTGAGAGCTAAGACGATCCTTGGTGCCCCAATTTTGGGGTTTACAATGCAGTTGTAGCAGAAGACTACATAGAACGGTTTTAGGACGGGAGGTCCTACATCAACAACCTCCTGCTCATGACTCATAATTGAGCAAGGAAGTCGTCATGGGAAAGGTCTTGGAAAGAGGATTCCATGTATTCAACCATAATTAAGGATTGAGCGGCTCAGATCACAGGAAGTCAGAAAGAAGATTGTGGGTGACCATAAAAGAAAAAATTGTGCCTATGCTACCAAAATGGTATATTGTGGTTCTAGCTAACAAATTTTGATGCATGCCTATTTTCGGATGTAATGATTACATTTAAAAAAAAAATGCTAGAGATTTCTACAGATCAAAGAAAGAAGGACAAAGACAACTCTTCACTTTACATTTGAGATCTTTAATAAGTTATTGGATCAGATGTTGGGTCCAATAAGCAACATGGAAAACCCAAGTAAAATTCTGGTTCGGGGAAGACTTGTTCTATACAGATTGATATATATGTCAGAATGCTAGTATTTTGATAAAGAAAGACGAAATGTGTGCATGGAGAAAGTGACAACATCTCCAAAGTTCAGTCCTACAGTTTGGAGATATCAACCCCATTATTGCTATCAAAATGCGCAGTGGAAGCATGGTATGAAGGTCATCAAAGGTGAGATGTTTGAAGTTGAATATGCATGTCAGAAGGAAATCATATGGGTTATGACAAGAGAAAGTAATAATTCATCAAGAAAATCCAAGTGTTGATATGATCAGTCATGGAAAGGCTAAATCAGGTACCTCAAGAAGGAAGTTGGTGTTAACTATCCAAGGTTACTCAGAGAACCTGACTGGAAATATAATTGGGTCATGAAGGAATTGGATCAGAGGGATCCAAGTAATAGGGGAATGTTGAAAATAATATCATCATAATATGTGGTGGCAAATATGCAAAGTAGACAAGGAAAAACTCTTGGATGGATTCAAGTCCATGAACATCCTAAGATAATGGAAGAAGAAATCATGAGGTAGATATCAAGCTAATAGGAATGCATGAAAACACTCCAGGAAGGAAAGCAAGAATAGTAGAGGATTGTTGATGCACTCCAAAGGTGTGAAGGTATTTCCATAAGATCATGGAGATATCAAGTCAAGGATCATTTAAAAGTGAAATGACTTTTAAAGAGAAATCAATAAGAAACCAGGAAGAAGAAAACGGTTCTATGCATGGTTTTGAATGCAGAGGAGATGGTGCCTAACAAGAATCCATCTTAAGTAACATAGAGGCATGAGTGTGATCCGGATTTATGTAGGAACACAATAAAATATAGAAATACACATAAACACAGAGATGCAGCAGAAATAAGACTTCATTTCATTAATAACAAATGACTGAAATATGCTTACAGACAGAATGGAAATAAACTAGCTAGGGCGCGACGTTGGTAGCTTATCTCTGAGAAGAGATGTGGCGGCTACTGGCCTCTGAACTGTGTTACAATGAGGCTCGAAGGCCTATTATTATTGAGAAATAATGGAAAACCCTAAACATCCAAAGACCTAACCCTAGGAGATGAAATGCCAAGACTATGGGCCCCGTTTGGGTAAGTTGGTACATCAACTTCCCGGGAACGTAACTTTGGCATACGATCTTCGTTTGACGTGATCTATACCTCGTTAGAAAGATATATCCGAGGAATACAACTTTTGGGTGAGAAACATTAATCTACAATCCATGTTGCTCCCCGTTTTCCCAAACAACGTCGTTTAAGGCCTCAAAATGGCTCCGAAAGTTCAGGACCCGAAAAACTGCTAAAAATAGTAAATTGTGTGGAAACTAAAAAACTGAAAGAAGCAAAGGTGGGGGTCCAAGTGGAATAGGTGGGTGGCCACCAATATCCACCTGGATCATTCCTCCCCCCCTAGGAAGCAATGGTCCCCATTGCATTGAGTTCCTCCATGAGATGAGGAAACTTCTGCTGAACTTGGTCCCTGGTGAGCCATTTGCCTTGGTGAAGGAGTTGGCTTGCTTTGACAACTCGATATAGCGGTATCGTTTGTTTTTGGGTGTGCTTGATCTGTGTATCCATGATCTGATCAGTTCTGGCTTGTTCCATGCAGTCTAGATTTAACTCTGTTGGTGTGATTTGTTCTGCCATGTCGGATGTGTTTAGTAGAGGTGGAAAGTAGGGTCGAAGGCGGTCCACATTGAACACTCGGTGCAGACCAAGGAATGTTGGAATGTTGAGCTCAAAGGCATTTTCCCCTACAGCCTTGGTGAGGGTGTACAGCCCATATCGAAGTGGATGAAGCTTGCGGTGGGGTCCAGCGAGGCGCTCCTTTTGCAAATGTAGCCACACTTTGTCGCCCACTTGGAAGTTGTGTCGCACCCGATTATGTCGATGCTTGTACTTAGCATTGGCTCTGTCTAAGATGTCATGAACCTGTTGGAGGATGTGTTGAATGTTCTCAATGAAGTTGTTTGCCTTATCTACCTCAGACTGGACATGAGCTGAATCTTCCTGAGTAGCCACAAATGGCATGGCTATGTCAATGGGACATAGTGGTTGGAATCCCAAGCCCACTTGAAAGGGGTTGTGGCTGGTTGAGCTATGGAGAGCCCGGTTGTAGCTATGTTGTACATAGGGGAGGATCTCATCCCATGTGCGTGGATGCTTTGAATTGTACATGCACAGAATGTGTACGATCATCCGGTTGACGACCTCTGTCTGGCCATCAGTTTGCGGATGGAAAGCTGTGGACTTGGTGAGCTTGGTGTCCAACATCGAC
>ML811815.1:162339-175722 GCA_009831015.1 Picea engelmannii
TTAATAACAAATGACTGAAATATGCTTACAGACAGAATGGAAATAAACTAGCTAGGGCGCTGGTAGCTTATCTCTGAGAAGAGATGTGGCGGCTACTGGCCTCTGAACTGTGTTACAATGAGGCTCAAAGGCCTATTATTATTTAGAAACAATGAAAAACCCTAAACATCCAAAGACCTAACCCTAGGAGATGAAACGCCAAGACTATGGGCCCCGTTTGGGTAAGTTGGTACATCAACTTCCCGGGGACGTAACTTTGGCATACGATCTCCGTTTGACGCGTTCTATACCTTGTTAGAAATATCTATCCGAGGACTACAAATTTTGGGTGAGAAAAATAAATCTACGATCCATGTTGCTCCCTGTTTTCCCAAACAATTTCGTTTAAGGCCTCAAAACGGCTCCGGAAGTTCAGGACCCGAAAAACTGCTAAAAATAGTAAACTGTGCGGAAACTAAAAAACTAAAAGAAGCAATGGTGGGGGTCCAAGTGGAATAGGTGGGTGGCCACCAATATCCACCTGGATCAGAGTCACAACCCAAAAGGTTGGAGATATCACTTGAATCTATGATGGTAAGGTAAAAGAAGGACATTCAGTTAATTCTATGTAGCTAGAAAAGGAGGCATATGTGCATCCTTACAGTATGTTAGACATTGGATAGGAAGTCAAGTTTGAGGCTAGTTGTAAAAGGGAAGAGAAGAGTACAAGAAAACCTCAAGTACTAAAGTATTTCATCAAGAAAGGGTTGAAGAAGTTCAGTCCTGAAGAGTAACTGGATGTTGAAGAATCCAGAGTCTATAAAACAACTTTGTTTGGAATTATAATTCATCCAAGTATGAGATGGGATAGAAGGATCCAAAGGATAAATGAAAGATGAAGGTTAATATCAGTTGAGTATTTGGTTGTAAATGCAAAGGAAGCCAAAAATGATTTGTCTGGAAATGCAAAGGCATCCAAGAGTGATTTGGCTGGAAATGCAAAGGCAACCAAGAGTGATTTGGCTGGAAATGAAAAGGGTAGCCTAGAGTGATTTGGCTAGAAAGTGCTCAGGACAAAAATAGTCATGTACAATGACTACAATGAGAGCACAAGAAGATTCAGGAATCCGGGAAGGATTGAAGACTTATGGGATCAACAAGGAAAAGTTTTACAGGGAGAAAGAGGTTGTTGCAATTTCTGTAGTAGCAAGTATGTTATGGCTTGTTGAGGACAGCCAAAGGAAATAATGCTTGCATGTTGCAAGTGTTGTTGGTTAAGGAGGGAAGAAACATAAAGCTAAAGTGTTGGTTATAAGTTTGATAAAAGAAGCATGAAAGCTTCTACTGCCATCAGACATTCAGGTAGTATAAAATTTATTAATGGCAGTCATGCAGGTATGAGTTTATTACTCTTATTGCATAATTGTTGAAGGGAATTTAGGTAAGAATTTCCTCAGCCAGAGTTATTTTATAAAATCACACGAGTATATTATTGAATGCATACCACTGGATGTGGTAAATGCTAGAGGCCTGTATTAATTCAAAGCTTTTTTTTTTCTTTTGAAAGCACACACTGACATAGTAGAATGTCATGTTAATTTGGTTATGGGGTAATAACCAAAGAAATAAAAGATAAGAACTTGTTATAGGAATGAATGTCAGTAAGCTAGTCATGTATGAGACCAAGACATGGTTGGATATGGCAAGGTATGGATATGGAAAGGTTATGAACCACACATGTACTAAAAGCTTCCTACCTTTAAATAAAACTTGGACTACAACCTTTTTGCTAACACTAATGAACACCACATAATTATATTCTTGGTGTAGTGTTTGGGTCGAAAAGGAAGGCATCCAATTAATTGGGAAGGCAATAGGAAGTGTGTGGAGAATGTGTCAACACATTGGCCAGAATTCCAACTTATGGATGGTGAGATACATGACTGAGATAAAGAGCATTATGTAATTCAATGCAAGGCGCACTAAATAAGTATGCATTGAGAATTGCACTCATGCATAGTAAGTGATAGAATTGTATACTAAATGCAATTGTTGAATGTGTTTTGTAAGTACATGCATATATATTATTGCATGGAAATAATTGTTACTAATAAATGAAATGTTGTTAACTCATGAAGTTGAGGACATTTCAGGAGTGGTTAGACATTGCAACAGGAAAGTTGCAAGTCAAGTAGTCACATGAATACTGACTACAAAAATTTTTCTGTTGAGAAAAATAGGTAATGAACTTACAGATATTAATTAAGAACATACATATGCATAGAATGATGAGTCATTCTATTTTATTAAATTGTTGGGTAATTGTGATTGAATTGCTAGGTGTAGGAAATTCTAAGATCACTACATAAGGTTTTGTACATATTGAAATTGAATTATGATGTACAGGAAATACTGACAATTTGTTGGCAGTATGCAAGATGAAGCCTTGGGGAAAAATGGTATGCAGTTTAGTGCTTGTGGAAAACCACAAGGAAGGTTGCAATCCTAATATGCCAACAACCAAGAAGAATTATGAAATAGAATTTCATGTTTTGGGGAAAAGTTGAATTCCCTTTTGAACTAAGTTTGAGTTCCTTTATGAATTCTTTTATGTTCTCTCATGGTAACTGCATGTGGGTAATGTAGATAAGATGATGTTGATTAAAGTTGGAATGTTGACTACAAAGAGTAGCTCGAGGAAGATGTTGATTGGAGACAATAGATATTACCCTGTGGATCCCCAGTGGATCTAAGTGTGTGTACACTTCTCCTTGGGTTGCTTTAGAGAAGGTTGGAGCCCTGGAGGGAGAAGTGTGTGGATAGGTTCCCTAGTAGGAGGCCTGAAGGGTACCTGGAGACTTCTAAGGAAAGTTGGAACTCCTGGAGCCACGGTGCTCTGAGACTTCCTATTCGGCTTGTGATGGAGCCCTGGAAAGGAAGTTGAGCAATCGATGAACTGATGGACAGTGAAGGTGCATACTACCTTGGGTTGTACATGCATGTGGGGAAGAGAGACTGTTGATTGGAGTGTTGTTGAGGTTTGGTACCTTGGCCTAGACCATGTTGATATTGATTGTGGACTGTGGTTATCTTGGGAGGCCATTGCCCTGATGGAGTCATAGCCCCTGCTCGGGGGTAATACGTTGTTCAGAGTTTATCAGTAGTGAGATCTAAGGCTGAGTGGAACGTCGTAGATCTATAGCCAGTTGGTGCTTTCAATGAGGTAATTGAAGCATGTTATAAGGAACAATGAGCTCAATTCTATCTTGAAGCAGCTATGTGGAATAGAGCAATTGAATTCCAATTGTAGCTAAATCTTGGATCTTTTTGAGGAATTTTTGAAATGTATATGTATAAACAAGTTGCACTGAGGACAATGTAAAAATAAGGGGAGGGGATTGTAATATCCCGAGGCAAAGCCCCGGTTGTAATTATGAATTGTAAACATGTTTGATAGGCTAGTGAGGCGAGTTATAATAAGCTAGGAGGCTTATGTGATGATTAGGCCAGAGAGCCTAGATGCAAAGGCCAGTGAACCTATTATTGTATATGTGTAAATACTCATATATTTAATATAAATGCATCACTGTGTGTAGACCGACCATGATAAAAGAGAATGGGGGACTAAGCTCCACTAGGTAGGGAAAGGGGAGGGGCGAAGAGGCTAGGAAAAGGGGCTAAGATAGAGGGCTTACCTCTTAGGGAATAATATTATATTATTAATTCCTTAAAAGACTAAGGTTTGGGAAATAAACCCAATTACCCTAAGTTCCTTTGGGGAGAGGAACGAACTCCAAGTGGAAAGGAACACGCTCCATGAGCGCCATGTGTCAGTTCAGGCACATGCAATTATAAGTGGGAATTCTTACTGTTTTGGGATCTTTTGACCATTCTTCCCAGGCACACACACACTCACGCACTGAGCCATGGCCTCCATTATCGACCTCTGAACATGCACACACCTCTGAAACCTGCAGTCATTGAGATATCCTGTGTAGTTCTTGTGAAGTCGGGCACATCTTTAATTGCCTGAGCCTGTGTTGTGTCTTAGTGGTTGGCTATTACTGCCAACGTAGTTCCTTGGTTGAGCATGGCTTGCTGCCATATTCTATGTCCTTACCTGTTTTCGGTTGTTACCATCACCTGTGCGTTAGCCGAATGTTGTTGTTGTATTTGCTTAAGAGCTGGTTTGAAGAAGCAGGTTGTCAAGCCTGTGCGCTACTCTCTCCAAGTGAGAGAGAGTTTGTTGTGATTGAAGAAGCGGGTTGTCAGACCTGTGAGCAACTCTCTCTAGGTGAGAGATTTTTCTTGGGGAAGTGAGTTCTCCTGGAGGGAGTCCAGTAGCAGTTACAAAGCTCTGAGAATTCCTAATCCGACCTGTTGCTGAAGCCCAAGGAAATGGAGGTGTAGTAGCCGATGAACTGTTGGACAGTGAAGGTGTACACTCCTGGGGTGGGACAAGCATGTGGGGAATGAGAGTCTGTGAGTTGTGGGCGTAAGTGACTCCTTGGAGGAAATCCTTCCTATTGTACTGTGTAGTTCCCATAGCCTCAACCGAGCCTAGTAATCCCTTTACCCGGGTGGAGTTTAGTCCCAGCTTGGGGGTGACCCACTACTGAGAGTGATGAGAAGCGTGGTCTATGGCTGGGAGGTTCGTGGAAGGTTTGCACGTAGTTGGTGGTCTTCTATTGAAAGATAAGTACCACTTTTATGTTCATTTACATGCTGTGTATTTGTACATGTGTTATAATTGATGAGTAATGCCTATATATGCTGTATGTGTAGGCTTATTGTTATTTCCACATTAATCTGTGTATTAACATAATATGTTGTCTATTTATGTTTATATATATGCACATGATAATTGTCATTTCTATGAGGTAGCATGTCCTAGCCTAGGTGGCTTGGATGTGTATGATGTTTCCGCAAGAATCTATGAGTGACATAGCCAAGCAGGTTATGGTTGGGTATGCTACAAATTGGTATCTAATTGGTATCAGAGCAGAAAAGAAAAGATAAAGTCGTTGGTTTCGTTGTCCCGACAGGGGTATGATGGTCAGGGATGTGACACTTACGGGTTTATTGCTTTGGTTATTTACATCATATCTCTCAAAATGACCTACTTTTCTACATGTATAAGCAACTTATTCTTCATAATTTGTAAACGACACATGATTTATTTAGTGATTCCAACAAATGAATGATCATCGAAGTGCATTAGCTATAATAGGTATGGTGTTTTTTTTAGGCTTTGGATCTAGAAATGGAACTGGGTCAACCCCTATCCCACCCAAACCCCTTGAATAGGCTCGCTCTGGGTCATCAACAGGTGGAGCAGGGTAAGTTGTTGGGTCTTTGTATCGATCTGCCAATTAATTAATTAATAATCATTCAAGAGCCTTTACTTCTCCCACTTCTTTTACTGAATCAACCGGCCTGCTTCTTCTGCTACTCTTGCTTCCACCTCTACCCTCGCTACTGGGTAAACAATGTTTGGATATGGAACATGCTATGATAGCTAACTAGAATAAATTCTTAGCAAGGCATGAAAATTGGACCGGGACCTATCCATGGCTGTTGTTTGCTCCTAGCTTTGACTTTGTAACTCAATCAACTAGCTGAAACCTCCTAATTTTAAACATATAAAGGGGAGATATTGCTACCAAAGCGATGTGGGAGGGAAACTACAATTTCTTATCACTCAAGGCTTCTTTCCTTTCCCATTGTTGTGGCCTTTGTTTTGCTTCTGGTGGAAGACAATGTAGGCTGCATCGAGCACAGTCTTGAACTCGTTTCCGTAGTAGCGACATAGTTGTAATTGGAAGGGATTCTAGGCAAAATGGTGATGGGCCACTGGGATTGGTTCTTAAACAGGTGCTACTTCAAACACAGAACCCACAGCCAGGAATAGGATCTACTGCACATTGATTGGGACTGAATCCATCTTTGTGATTTGCTGCTACTTAATTAATCATCGTTCAAGTTCTATTATTTCCCCTACCAATTCTTATTAATAGTGCAACTTCAAAGGCTGGTAAACAACTGTCTCTATCTCCACGACCAACAACTTGCAACTTATTAGGGTAATTAAGCTTGAAAATGAGTATGCGCAAGCAAGCTCGACTAAAGGGAGAGGAAATTAGAATCAAGTGCCTTACAAAGCCTTTATCTCTTCCAGGGCGTCGTATATTCATAGTAGATTTCAAGACCAATTTATGGAGTTGTGTCTTCTCTTTATGCTATCTCTATTTACCAACATGATATGAGCTCACGACCGAGCCCCTCTACAAGATAAGTGACTTAGAATTAAGTGCCTTAAATTAAAAGAGATATGTCATATATTAATAGCCTACCTAAAGACCTTTTTATGGAGTTAGTTATACTTATTTCTCTGGTTGGATTTATGCTATCTCTGCCCCTTAATGTGAAATACTTTGTATCAATAAAGTAATAAGGCATCGGATTGGCATGTCTATTTATTTTCAAACTCTCTTTCTTTGTATATGATATTATGATCAATCAGGGATAAAGTGTAATTACATCTATAATAACAACATTGTCACCCATAAAGAGAAAAAAATCATAATTACATATATAAGGACCAACAACATTGTTGATTAACCTTCCTATAAATCAAAGTGTAATTGCATACTCTCTATTAACCCTGCTTGCTACTCACTTATTTCCTTGGCCTTGGCCTACGAAGTAAACCATAAATATAGAGTGACACTCAAGGCGAACATAACTCTTACCCCTTACTTTACGAAATAAAGTATTTATCGTTCACCTTAGTAAGTCTTTAAATAGACTATGGATTGACGAATGCCAAACTCTAGATGCCTCTAGGAAAGTGTTTAAATAGACTCCTTGACGAATGTCGAGGGGCCTCTAGGAAAGTCTTTCAATAGACTTTGACTTTACGCTCTTTATTTTCCGTAATGACTTGTATCATTTCAGTAACTAGAGCCGGGGAAATAAGGAGATAATAACTCCATAGATCCTTTTCGAAGTGTTCTCCTTCTCCAAATGACTAAATAAAGATTCTATATCTAATCTCAAAGCCCTCATATAGCACTTATTCTAGTCGGGGGATCACTTGTAGGAATGACATAATGCTAATCCATGTTTTACATGACCAAGTCAATGTCTTGCCTTACTTGTAAATTATAGGTATAAGATTGGCAGAATAGATTTTGGATCGATAAGGCAAGGTGTGGAACGAAATTCGATGCACGAGGATATACTCCTTTTCGAATTGCTAAGCCTTCTAGGCGGTGCATGACTCGAAGACAGACGGAAGGTTCTCGAGATTCTATTCTCAATCTTGTTCCTGGTGGGGCTCCAACTCTACTTATGAAAGAAAGAATTAGCACTTTCCTTCCCCTCATTTGAGAAAGGTATAACCTTTAGATCTTAGGTAAGATAAATAATTAGCTATGCTCGAAGTTTTAATAGTAATCCATTTCCAAACCTCTCGATCTACATTATTAAGTCAGATTGCCCGCTGAGGTCCTATTTATGGAAATGATCGACTAGAGGCATCGATCTCTCTGTCTTTCATTCGAGCCATCAACTCACATATAAATAAGATCTCCTAACCACCTAACCTATTGGATCCATAAGAAACCAACCCTATTCAATTCAATTCAATAAAAAAGAAAGGAAAGGGTTGGACCTAGAAGGATTGGAATGAAGGGGGCTCTCCGGGCATGAACCTAACAAACATAAATGAATTAGGGACCAAGTTCTCTCTAGTCATTGGGAATATTGGCGGATAGCTCGTGAAATAAACAATCTACTCTCTCTATATTCTATGATATAGGGGGGCGCAATGGCGCGTACGCAGACTCTTGCTTGACCGGAACATGCCATAATGAGGTAAGTGCAGAACGAATAGACTTCTCCATGCTTCGTATTTCGATCAAATAAATAGGGCTCTGCCCCAATCAATAATGAAAGCTCCACCCTGGTCGGTATCCCTCGGAAAACCTAGCTTGAAAGAATCAAAACTTCTCAGTCGCTATCCAGAGGTACTTTAGTGTCCGACCGGTCGATCGATCATGGGTTTGTTTCCCTACCTATTAAGGAATATGTATGTATCCGAGGGTTCGATGATGACCTACCCTACTTATATGAAAGAAAGAATTAGCTAGAGGCATAAATCCTTCCTAGAGTGGTGGTGGATCAGGGAGTGGAGGGGGTTTCCAGATCCCATTCCTAGGGATGTGACATCTTGGTTTTGATGACAACTACCTTATAGATCGATTTTTTCCGCAACCTTGTCTTGCATGCATTACTTGTCAAGCAATGAATGATAGATATGCCTTACTTGGTTATTCGAGTACTACCTTGCTTGTCATGCTTGTCAATTAGATGAATTGCCTTGCCTTACCCTCTTGTAAATTAGGGAAGGAGCCTTATGAGATATCTAGCGACCTAGCTTTATTTCCTAGACTTGAGACTTTAGCGTTTCGACTCTCCTAAGAGAATCACGTAGAGAAAGAAATAATGAATTCATGGTTGACTTAGCAGGGGTTTTGGTTTTTATTTCTTGCTTGCTTGTCCGGGATTGCCATTGGTTTCGTTAGGCGGCCGCTGTCTCTGTAGTTCATCATCTGCCCAGAGGGTTGGTAGGCATGTCAGTAGTTCCTAGTTCACAGGGTAGGCATGCCAGTAGTGCCTAGGGAATAAGAAAGAGAGTGATGGGAAATACTACGGGACAATGTTCAGAGGGAAAAGCTCCCAGCAAACAGACAGAGGAACTCCCAGCGGATAGAATATGTTCGGCTCGCCAAAGCGCGCGCATAGATATAGATAGGGAGCTTTCCGAACGAACCTGAGATCGTGAAGGGACGAATAGAGATGGGCTGCGGGCATCATGCATGCCCAACATTGGGGTAGATCCCTGCCTGGTACCGGATCACCCCAATTTACCGTTCACCCCGCGAATGAAGTGAGGGAACCTGCCTGAAAGATGCCACAAAAAGGGATTTCTCGCTTGCTCGACCAAAGAGAGAGCAAGAAAGGGTGAGCCTGAAAATGGCAACTCTTAACAATCGGCCAGGGTTTCATTCAAAGTTGAAGCCTAATGCCACCGTTCGCCTTCATCAAACGGATTTTCTTATCGAACACAAAGCCAATAGCAAATGACAGATATTGTGCCATGAGTGCGGGATTGAGCACAGTATGCAATGAGCATGGAGTTTCAATCTCAGTGGACTCTAACGCGTTTGCTTCTCTTTTGGAATCATGTGGGCAGTTGAAAACTCTGGAAAGGGGAAAGCAAGTTCATACCCAAATCATATTAACTCAAATTGAGCAGACTGTCTTCTTATCTTCTAAGCTCGTGAGCATGTATGCCCGCTGCGGTAGTCTTGAGGACGCTCGCCTCCTCTTCGACGAATTGCGGATTCAAAATCTGTTCTCGTGGAATACCATGATTGCAGGATATGCGCGGCATGGCTTATTTGAGGAAGCCCTTAAATTCTATTATCGAATGCACAGAGCAGGTGTGCAACCCGATAACTTCACCTTTCCTCGTGTTCTGAAAGCGTGTGCAGGCCTGACAGCGTTGCAACAGGGCAAGGAAATCCATCACTATATAACTAGAATTGGGTTGGAATCTGATGTTTTCGTTGGCAATGCGCTTATAGATATGTACGCCAAATGTGGGGAACTGGAGATTGCACGCCAAGTGTTTGACAAAATGCGTCAAAGAGATGTGGTTTCATGGAATGCTATGATTGCAGGGTACAGCCAAAATGGATATTTTGGTGAAGCCTTGACGCTGTTTTATCAAATGGGTATTGCTGATGCTAAGCCTGATGGCACTTCAATTACCAGTGCTCTGCCGGCATGTGCATATTTGGGAGCTTTACAGCAGGGAAAGAGAGTGCATGGCTACACAGTAAAAAATGGGTATGAATCGAATGTTTTCGTGGGTAATGCTTTCATTGACATGTATTCCAAATGCGGCAGTGTAGATGATGCTCGCCAAATGTTTGTCAAGATGCACGAAATAGACGTGGTTTCATGGAATGCAGTCATAGCAGCATATGGGATGCATGGACAGGGTAAAACTGCACTGTCGTACTTTAGCCAAATGCAACTATCAAGCACTAGACCAGATCGCATCACCTTCCTTAACCTTCTGTCTGCGTGCAGTCACACGGGCCTTGTTACAGAAGGCTTGCAGTACTTTGATAGCATGCGTCATGATTATTGCGTAATTCCAGGGGTGGAGCACTATGCATGCATGGTGGACCTGCTTGGCAGATCTGGATTCCTCGGTGAAGCACATGACTTTGTCCGAACAATGCCAATGAAGCCCAATGCTGATGTGTGGGGGGCCTTGCTTGGTGCTTGCAGAATCCATTGCAATATCATTTTAGGAGAATATGTGGCGGATCAGCTTTTTGAGTTGAAACCTGAAAATCCTGGATACTATGTGCTCCTCTCAAACATATATGCGGTGACTGGCAGGCGGCATAGTGTAGTAAATGTCAGAGCACTAATGAAAGACAGGGGTTTGAAGAAAAGCCCGGGATGCAGCTGGATTGAGGTTGATAAGAGTGTTCACACATTTCTTGTGGGAGATCATTCACATCCGCAGTCAGAGGCGATATATGCAACTTTGAAAAACTTGGCAATACAAATGAAAGAGGCAGGGTATCGGCCTAACACAAACTTTGCTCTTTGTGATGACGGGTAGAAACAGAAGGAACCCGTATTTTTGTGTCCATAGAAAAAGGTTGGTCATTGCTCTTAGTAACCAATAACCTTGGATGTGTGACACATGGCTGGATGTCCTTACACATCATGACGGGCATCCACTCCCCATGTATCAAATTCATGCAGAGCAAGGTGTCCACAAGATTCACCCTGGACGTCATGAGATGGCAATGTCTGAAATTACTGTCATGATGGGCATCCACTCCCCATGTTTCTTCATAGATGGTATTGACAGAAATTATTTTCAGGACTTCACACGGCATTGTTATTTCAAGGATGAACTGTGGTTGTATGGGAATTGGGAGCACAACAGCCAAACTTGTATCCCAAGCCAACGTCCAAATTGGCAAAGATAGTTGATGCAGGTACTGTCTTATAAACCACCTCTTTCTCACAATTGCTTTGCATGTGGCATTATTCCCAAGATCGATGCACAAAAACACAATATTTGAGCTTCTTGCTTAAGACACATACAACCATAGTTATCGAGTTCAAATATCAATTTGAATATGAATATGGTATGGTATGATACGGGACAAATTCAGTTGAAAAAATCCAGTATGGAAAAAATCGGGTATTATATACACTACAAAATAATGCGTTCTTTTTCAAAATTTTAGTAAGTCAAAAAAATGTAATGACTGGTTTCTTCAACAGGGTTAGGAACGGTGATTTCCTTCTTAAACACATAAGTCTTAAACAGAGCAGTGCCGGTGGCTGAACTTATTTGCACGATAGCTTTGTCTTTATCCTTCTTTATAAGTTTGGATTCTCACAGAATTAAACCGGAAGGTAATGCTTTCAGAGTTGATATGGAAGGAACGAGGAGTGGCAGGAACTCAGGGCGTTTAGGTTTTGCGCGTGGGGGAATCACGATAGCTTGGGCAGGTGTGGATTGTTTCAAGAATGAGACGAATTGGGGTTATTGGCAGCTTGAAACCCTTTTTGACCAAACGAATACTTATTTGACCCAAATAATTCCAACGAACCGAATTATTTCAAAAATCTTGAAATTTATGGCCCAGTTTGACCGAACTTGGCAACTGTGCATACAACTACAAGCTAAATTAAGTTACAAACTATTTATATAACACTAGTTCTTAAACAACCTTATGGGAAATCTAGTGTCTTGTTTCACCATTTTTATTTAGCTAAATGGTTAATTCTTTACTTACATTTTATCTTGGAGTTTGAGTCAGGGCTGACTGATACTTTGACTAAGAAGCATAATGAACCTTATTGCATTTTGTTGCATTACTTGAGTATGATCTATGTACAAGTAATACCAGGCATTTCATATTACAGCTTCTTTATCTAATGCGTTCCTCCTAATGTGTTGTTTACTATATTGGATTAATGAATACTTGGACTAAGTTGCAGCATTACAAACTATTTTGATCTACAACCTATTCTATCTACTTGGCAAACACACCTCGATGTTGTGTACTGCATCACATAACAAAGACTTCCTTTGATTTAGGTGCCAAATCTAAGGGGTAACTAGTTTGCCAAAATCACCTGACCCCATACCTCTTAAAATGTACAATCCAGAAGGGGTAGACCACAATGAGAATGGAATGCCATGGACAAATAAATACCTTGTTAAGTTTCCCAATGAACCAAGGCCTTGTTGGCAAATTTTCTCTTTCTGGTTTTGAGATGTCAATATTTTCAATATTTTATGAATTCTAGCAAAAACTGCAACAACAATGTCTACAATTCTTCTCAAGCCTTCATATTTGACAAAACTTGATCTCAATTCTTCTCAAGCCTCCATTTTTGACAAATGTTGAAATTAATGCAGCTGCAAGAGCCATTCTCCGAAGGATGGAAAAGACCCTAGCTGTGAACTAGGGCCCCCAGCATACTCCTGGGGTTTCTTGGTATGAGACCAAGTAGTGAGAGCCATGGCAAAAGACCCTATTGAGCCCCCCCAGTATATGACTGGGGTTCTTGGTCTTGGACCAAGCAGTAAGTCCCTAGATGTGTTCCAGGGAATCCTTGCCCGATGCTTGGATTGATCCTTGGATATGTTCCTTGGTGGTTTATGTAAGTCCCTAGATGAGTCTAGGGCCCCTGGATGTGTTCCAAGGAACCCTTGCTTAATGCATGGGTTGATCCTTGGTATTGTACCTTGATGGATAAGACCCTAGAACACAAGATGTGTTCTAGGGCCCCCAGATGTGTTATGGGGAAACTTAATCTTAGACCATGTAGATCTTGGTGAAATACTAAGATGTGTTGATGTGTGATTCTCTTCCTCTCTCCCGGGATGGTCCATGAGACCTAGGAGTGCCTATGAAGATGGACATGACCACATTGTTGATGTACCCTCTTATGCAGTGATAATAAAGTTTATAGGTCACTATGAGACTCATGTGGACATGTTTTTCCGTTATGGACCCCCCCTTGACTTTGTCGTAAAAGGTAACCCCTTGTTGTTTTGCTTTCCCTCTTGTTTTATGTGATTGGGGTTTTATTTATGTGATGGGGATTTTATTTTTGTAATTGGGGTTTTATTTATGTGATGGGGATTTTATTTATGTAATTGGGATTTTATTTATGTGATTTGGGTTTTATAATTTATATTGATATTGATTGACAATTTAATTAATATTTATATTAATTAAATGTCAATATTTAATTTTAATTTTAATTACCCTATCCCCTCTC